>JBBYHO010516240.1:7353-19163 GCA_038382025.1 Adansonia gregorii | reverse complement strand
ATATATATATATATATATATAAAAGATAAATAGAAAATTCTTTCACATACAAATCAGAAAGCAATGTAATGCTGACATGATCACCGCCTTCTATTTCACCCATAAATTTCCTGCAACTTAACCGATATATCGTGTTCTTGGCTTCCATAATTCCAATGAAATGTTCGCAATAGCTCCACATTTTGTCAACGCAAGGCAAAAAATCAAATGTTCTATTACTGTGAGAAAAAAACCGATAACAGATTTTAGCCAGCTTATATTTTGGACAAACACGGGGGCAATGTAAATGAAATCTTAGAACCATGAACTCGTCATCTCGGATGGATCAAATACGTTAATTAACCCACAGTCTATAACACCTGTCGCATTGATTCATGTAAGCGTTAAGTGCAATAAAAGAAACGAAGCGAAAAAAAAAAAAAAATTCCTCTGTTTGGCTACTATTGATTTGCTACTTTTGCTAATGCATATTTAAAAATCATAAAATAAAACCAATTATGATTAAAATTGAATAAATAAACATATCCATTCATTGTGTTCTGTAAAAATAGAAAAAGTGCACTGGAATAACCACTAAAAAGGAGAAACAAATCTGCGGTGAAGCAACCATATTTGATTCCTGTAAACGATTGTAAATGTGTACTTAACATTTTTGACAGAGCCGAAATTGAGAAAGTGTTCTGTTACGTTCATTTCGACTAGACTTGTCAAGTTAGACTCGAATTTGAAAAATCTAATTAACTTATTTGAAATCAAAATTTGATTCAACTTAATTTGATAAAAAAAAAAGTCAACAACTTAACATCAACCAACTTAAACTCAAAATGACCCGAGTCTAAAATGAATCGAACGTGTGACCCTAAACCCGAAATGACCTAAACTTACAGTAATTCGAACATTAATTTGAAATGATCTGAACTCAAAATGACTGGACTTATAAACTTGAGCGTTAAACCTAATTGACCCAGATCAGATAAACTTAAGTGTTAAGCCCAATTAAGCTGAACCTGATTAATTCAAGTATTAAATTCGATTAACCCAAACCTGAATCTCAAATCTAAAATGACTTGAACCTCATTAACCCAAGTGTTAAACTTGATTAACCAAAACCCACAATGACTTGAAATTGAAGTGACCTAAGATAACTCAAACTTAAAAATGATACAAAAATTCAAAAGCCTGAATTAATTTAATCCAAATAGATTCGACACAAAACTCAACCCAACTTGCCCAATTTTAGGTCAATTTCAATATTTCTCACAATGTCATCATCTCTTTAAAGTTGTGTGATTGTGTGTTAGTTATTTTTATATTTGTCATTATAAATAATTTCAATGAATAATAACAAGTTTTTTTTTTAATAAATGATAGATATAGATGTGTATACATAAAGTATACAAGAAAAAGATATGTCATTGTTTGTTTTTAAGTAGACGACATGTTGGTCTTGGGCAGTAACGATAAAATTATTAGAGCTACTAAAGTATAGTTGACTAGTTCGATTTGAAAGATATAGGTGTAAAAAATGTGATTTTAGGAATTAAAATTTTTAAATCACAAGATGGGTTGGTTTTAACTTAAGATCACTATGTAAATAAAACTTTTGAGAAATTCAATAATAATGATACCAATGTAGTTAAAACACTCACGATGTTAATTCATGTCTGAGAAAAAAATACTAGTGATGCAATATCTCAAGTAGAATATTTGTGTATAATTGGTAGGTTAATGTATCTTATGAACCACATAAAAGTTGACATAGCTTACTCAGTTAGCAACTAAGTAAATTTACAATTAATCATGGGAAGGATTATTGGAAGGCCATTGTAAAGTTACTTAAAAATTTTAAATACACCTCGAGTTATGAACTACACTATACAAGATATCTACTTGTACTTGAAGGATATAATGATGTGCATATCCAATACTAAAGATTTGAAATCCACCAGCGTATTTGTTTTTACTATTGAAGGAGCTGCAATCTCTAATGGAATCTGAGTTTATAGTTTTAAGTAAAGGGGAAGAAAAGTAGAATAACTTCAAAATTTTTTAGATTGAACGAAACTTGTACTGGCAATACGTATAATTATAACAGCCAATCTAACATTGGTAAGCATAATGTAGTTCGTATAACAATAAGTCTTGACATATTAGTCGAAGATACAATACCATGAGACAGTTGCTCTCAAATGAAATTATCTTTATTAATTATGTGAAATCAAAGGATAATATTATAGATCTTTTTACGAAAAATTTAACACGAGAGCAGGTCTATAAATCATCGAGAGGACTAGGACTTAAGCCTATAAATTAAAAGTTACATAATAGCAACCAATCCTAGTTGACTAGAGATCCCAAGATCTAGAATCAAACAATCGAATTATGTTATTTTAATGTGATCACTGAAATAGTAAAATAGTTTTACTCATTCCTATTGTGAATCAGTGTTGCTTACAAATGAGTTAGGATAAGCTATGCTTTTAATGATTCTTATAGCTTGATATAATCAAGGGGGTATTGCAATATACTCTTAATAAGAAGTCACCCATATGACTATGAAACATGGTCATTTCTATGAGAAATGATAAGGTTAATTTCTTTATGGCACTCATAGAAACCATGACAAGTTGAGGGCTAAAATGAATGGAACCATGAAAACCAAGGTTGTTTGAAGAGCAATTATGTGACACCTACTATCTTGGTTTACAAGAAAGATTAGTAGTTCAAAACATCAAGTTCACTAGTTAGCCAAGTAAATTTTATAGTTGTCGCTGTAAAAGATTCAAGCCCAAAAGCTACGAATTTTGATGTAATAACCTTTAATAGTTATTCTCTTTAGTATTTTGAGCCAATTTGTCATTTTAATTATAAAATTTTCATTTATGGGGGGATTGTTGGATATCAATGATAATTAAGGGTGTATAATAAGAAATATATAGGTAGTCATACGTAGATACATGATGTATGATAAATTTACACAATTCATATCCATCGTGAATGAGATGTTGTTCTTAAGATGCCCACTTGAAGTGAAAGATATGGTTGGTGTTGATAGGTGGTATTGATTCCACGTAGATTTCATAAGTGCTGATGCATATGATATTTAAATGCATAGTTTCAATATGAGGTTAGGCTTCCATAAGCACCTAAGCTTTTGTGTGAGGGTTAAGGTCTACACAAGTATTAGGCCACCACTCATTCATGTGCATGCACCAAGCCTAACTGAAGGCTTTTGCTTGTGTTTGGGTTTGGATAGGAGTGGGCCTTATGTTTTTAGAGCCTAACCTCGTAGTGTTTTTTAAACCCAACCCAACCCAACCCAATCAGCTTGTCTAATAAAAACAATTCATGTTTGAATAGTTTCAATTGTTTTTGAATTTTAAAACGATTTCTAAACCGTTTGTCTTATCCGAATTTCTTAAACAAAATGGTTACCTTGTCTGTTCGAGTTTTATAGCTCTAGATGCCTGAAATCGAATTGTTCAATATTATCCTGTTTGAAAGGGGAAAAAATTTATTTGCTCCCTCTTATTTCTTTCGTTAGTTTTATGATCATCTTTGAGAGAGAAATACACTGCATTCATAATGGTTTGTGTCGTTGTTGTTGTTGTGCTCTCGAAGTATAATGAGATTGAGAAACTTAGGAGACGAATTGCAACTTTTCTGTTGAGCACATTAGATAAGCAATGATTATCTTAAGGTTAGAGGTTTCAAACTTTAACTCAATCTAATTATAATATTTTATTTTCATCTAATTTTGATAAATAGTATTTGGTAATAAGTATTTTTTCCCAAATATTGAAGTATTGTTGATAATTTCTATCTTGAAGTCTTACGTTTTTTATTACTCATGCCGCATGATTTTGTCTAACAATCACTACACAATAAATTCCAAAGAGGAGAACTTAGGATTTAGTCCAATTAGTTCATATAGTTATGTTTAAAAGATAACATTCAGTAGGTTTTGAATTCCAATCCTAACATCTGCAATCCCTTCCCCTATCCTCAAGTTATGGACTCCTTGGTACTAAATAAATTTCTAGATAAGAAAAAATATACAATGACTTTCGCAAATAGAAAGTTCTAAAACTTTTGGATATCACGTTCAAATTTTCTCGTATATGAATTTTCCTAAACTTTATATTGCCTTTTTTGTTTAAATGGTTCGTTTAATAATTTTCCTTGAATTTAACAATTCTATCTTCTATGTTGATTGATGCTGCATTAGATTATAATGTCTACTTGAGCATCTAATCTCGTAAAATAAGTCAAACTTTATGCAAGAAAAAGGCAAACACGTTAATTTCAAGGGTGCAATTCTTAATGTCATTTCGTTTAAACTTAAAGTTTGGAGCAAGTTAATTGCAACTTTTCCAAGAAATTATAGGTAGACATGACGAAAATGAATTTGTTTGAATTTTCTTCTTCCTACCGTATGAATTGGAGCGGACGGAGTGGAGTGGCTGACCCGCAAATAGATATGAAATTGAGAAAGGAATGAATTAAAAGTCCACATGTTATAATATGTCCAAAGAAAGTTGGTAGACATGTTGATTTTCTGACTGGAAACATCATATGTACTCTCTGCTTGATTTTCTATTTCGTATGAATTGGGGCAAAGTGATAGACGGGCACAAGAATATTTGGATCCCACCAATTTGTCAAAGATTATTAAGTCGTGAGTTCAGCACAAGAAAAGAAAAAAATGAGAAAAGTCTTGGTATGAGATTGGAATATTGATAAATTGGCAAAAGTCTATGTTTAAAATTGGATTATTTTATTTCATTTCGTTTCCTTTTCTTGCTTTCGAGTATTGTTTCCTTAACAGTAAAAGTAATTAAAGACTAAAATAAAAATAAAAATCAAATCATACTAGTTATGTACTCAAGTTATATTTTGTGCATTTTAACACCAAAATTACTTGGTTTTATCTTACATTTTTCTTGCATGCACTTAGGTGTAGCTTTAACTTAACAAATTGTCATTAAAGACCAAAAAAATCAAATCATACTATTGCTCGTATTGCCGGTGATGTCAGGGTAAGAATTCTCCAAGCGTTTGGGAAGTTAAATCCTCATAGAATTTTCTTAGAAACGAACCAACAATTTCTTTTTACTTATACTAGTTTTTTATTCATCTAATTTTATACGCAAGTAGGGATTCGAATTTAATGTCCCATTATAAGCGGATTTAGCTTTATTCTTTTTAAAAATTGTTGTTTCTTTGGTCGATCGATTTGTTTATTAATTTCTTCTATTAATGTTGTAATTAAATAAATATTTAAAGTTATGTGAAAAAAAATTATAGATCAATAGTTATATTATTCGAACTTAGTTAGGGATGATCAATGTTTCTCTCTAAAAGATTAAAAATCGCTCTTAACAGTTATACTTTAAAATTATGTCTTTGAAAAATTTTTAGAACAGTATTCATTTCAATATTGTTAAATTAAAAATGACATTCATCTTTAATACAATTAAATTTAAGATAGAGAGAACGTTAAACATCCTCTTATCTTGTTCCTCAAAGTCTCTTATTTTGTAATAATATAAAATTAAAAGTAATTTAAATAGTATCACACACGAATATAACATAAAAATGTATTAAAATATGACACGACAAGGAAAAAATAATAAAATGACCATGACATGAATGTGCTAACATGTATAATTAAATTATACAGTAAAAAATAAATAATTTTATAATCCAATTGATATAACTTGGCAAACTTTAAGATAAAATTGAACTACTCTAACTCATTTATGATGTAATTTAAATTTGTATCAAAGTTTTAAGAATCGTTTTTGGCAATTTAGACGAGATTTAATTGAGAAAAGAATATCAACTATTAATAATTAATATAAAAAAGTATAGGTTCGAAGTTTGTAATATTGAAAAAAGAAAAATTAAAAGTCCAATAGTTATAACCTTTTCAACAAAGGGAAATACGGGGAAAATGAATTTGTTAGAATTTTTCTCCTCCTAATTGTATGAACCGATATGGACCTGTTCCCACCATAGATTAGAAATATGCATTTACTTGAATTTTCCTTTTCGTATCAATTGGGGTAGACTGCGAAGTAATGTTGAAAAATTGAATTTGCTAGATCAAATAAATCAAAAATTAGAGATTTGTTAGATTGAATGAGTACCAAAGAACTTATGATTTAGGAAACAGTAAAAATCCGCGCAATCGATAAAAAAATCAATTTTATGTTTATTTCATTAAAATTTTTATAAATGATGTGATTTTAGTTTCTAAACTCTTAGTTATGTTAAATACGATACTATTAAGTCAGATGTATATTTTTATTAACCATTTATTATTGTACTTTACGTGGTCCATATAATAATTAAGTGAAATAAGATAAATATTTTAATTAATATTGAAGTAATATTGTCTAGTAGTCTTATTCCAATTAAAACTCTAGTACTAAGAGTTAAACTCTACTCTAGTAATTAATTAGAATAAAGATTTTCTGAGGGTGAGATTTAACCTTAATTACTCTGTATTGGTCCTCAGTATAGTTTATATGAATTGCTTATACACCATTATAAGGTAATTATCAAAAAAAAAAAGACTAGAAGGGTTATATGAGGTGTTCATTTTCGTGTATTGAGAACAAGGTTATGTTTTTTATCAACAATAGTTAAATGTGCATTGCTTAAATTAATTCTTACATTTATAACATTTAATACTAATTTAATATCAAAATCATATATTTAATATTTAATTTATTTTTTTAATTAAATAAATTGATTCAACTAATCGTGCTGCTTAAATAAGAGATTGGGTCTCACTAATTTGACCATTAATATGATTTTTTTTATCCATTGTTGTGTAGTAGTGCAGACAACAATATTTTGCTCCCACACCCACACCCACACACACATATATATATATATTCTGGGACTTGGTTACATATAAATAAAAGAGGATTTTATTTTTGCTATTAAATTCTTTCCTTTGGTAACACAATTAAATTGTTCAACAGTATTTTATGTGCCTTATCTGCAAATTAATCTAAATTCTCTTGTAGAATTCTTCTTCAATGGCGGTGTCAAAGGTTCAGGAAGCCTCCACACCAATTTCTCGATGCAATTATCATGTATTCTTGAGTTTTAGAGGTGTAGATAAGCGCAAGAACTTCACAGATCATCTTTATGCGGCTTTGGTGTAAGCAGGGATTCGCACATTTAGAGATGACGAAAGTATCGAAAGAGGGAAGAATATAAAGGATGAAATCGAGAAGGCGATACTGCACGAGTCAAAAATTTCTATCATAATCTTCTCGGAGGATTATGCTTCATCAACATGGTGCCTTAATGAACTGGTAAAGATACTTGAACATAAGAAATCCTCTGAATACATTGTTTTGCCAATTTTTTACAATGTAGATCCAGCCCAAGTCAAGAAGCAGACAGGAAGTTATGCAGAAGCATTTGCCAGACATGAAGAGAGCTTCAACTCCGAAATGGACATGATACAACGATGGAGGGCTGCTTTAAAAGACGTTGCAGATTTGGGAGGCATGGTTCTCCAAGATAGGTACATTACTTATTAATTAATCGTGTTCCATGCTATGGTATATGCTCCCTTCTTTAGGATTGCAAATTTTGCACGCTCAATTGTCCATTATTTCATGATATTACTTCTATCATGTATGCATACAGATTCACTACGAGAGTGGACAATGTCGGAAAAAATTTATTAACATTTAAATAATTTCATAAGAAGAGAAAATAGAAAAAAATAGCAATTCTAATGGTTCTATATCATTTGAATACATTAAAAGAAAAAAATAGGTATAGTATGGGTACAATTATTTAGGTGAGAAAAACTAGATATAATAGATGTTTAAATTAAAAAAAAAAAAGATGTTTAAGTTGAATTGACAATTGATAGTTAGTGACCAAAAACTAATTAATAAGATGTGGAACTCAAATCCTAATTTTTTTGAAGAGTAAAATATTAGTATCATTAGATTTTTAAAAATCTATATAAGATATTAATAATGTAAAAAATAATATAAACTACAATTAAATAAAATGATATTTTATTCTTGATTATGATTTGTTCAAAAGTCTATTAAGCCTAGTTTTAAAGTTAAATCTAGGCCTGTTTGACATGTCTACTTAATTATTATTTTATTTAAAAATTTAAAATTATTTTAAAATTAAATCAATATTTTATTGTATAATAAGATAATTATTCATTGTGAAAAATTCTATCATTTTCTCCAAGTTTTTACTTTCATATCTAAAAGTGCATTGACTTCTGAGTTTACATTGTTAATAGTATAGCCTATATTATTACAAAATAAACTCTCCAAGAAGGAAAAAAGGTTATAATGATGAAGAATGGTAAGGATGCAATTTTATTAAAATTACACACATTTCTTAAACTTCCACAAAGAGGAAGTTCTAAGACTTTTAAATCTCAAGTTCGGACTTCATCTTGAATGAATTTTATTTAAGTTTATGTTGCTTTATTGGTTTATTTAATTTGTTTATTTTCTTTATGAATGTAAAAATTCAATAGTATATTTTGAATAATGCTGCATTAAGTTACAATTTTTACTTTAGCATGCAATCTAAAGAAAATTGTTTAAATTTATGCAAGAAAAGATCAAACACATCGATAATTTTTACTCAATTTCCAAGATTTCACCCATTGAGTTATATTTTGAATATATTTTGAATATATATCTTTTAAAATTTGTAGGCATGAGTCACAATTCATTCAAGATATTGTTAAACAAGTTCAAAATAAACTCCATCTCAATATGTTATATGTCTCACCTTATTTAGTTGGAATAGATTCTCTTGTGACACGCATTAATTGGTGGTTAGAACAAAATGGATCAAATAAAGTTGGCATTGCAACAATTTGTGGAATTGGAGGGATTGGGAAAACAACCATTGCCAAAGTTGTTTACAATGAAAACATACAAAGATTTGATGGTTACAGTTTCCTTGCTAATGTTAGAGAAACAATTCGAGAGTGTAATGGCTTGGTTCGTTTGCAAAGACAACTTATTTCAGATATCCTTAAGGGGAAAACGCACAAAATACATAATGCAGATAATGGAATTAATAGGATCAGAGAAGCTATATGTTGTAAAAGGGTTCTTCTTGTTCTTGATGATGTTGATGATTTGGAAATAATAACAAAATTAATGGGAATCCGAATTCTTTTTCATCCAGAAAGTAAAATCATCATAACTAGTAGGCATTGGTATCAACTGGATGCTCATCTTATGAGCCAAATGTTTGATTTGGAAGTGTCATCTAGTTATGGACATTTAAGCAAGCAATTTGAAGTAAAAGAATTAGCTACCAATGACTCACTTCAACTTTTTAATTGGCATGCATTTGGCTGCAACTCCACACCTGAAAGTTTAATGGAATATGTATGCAAATTAGTAAAACATTGTGGTGGACTTCCATTAGCTCTTCAAGTTTTGGGTTCTTCTCTTTCTAGAAAAAGTACGAGTGTATGGAAAAGTGCATTGGAGAAATTGGAAGCAATCCCTGATAGCAAAATTCAAAAGATTCTAAGAATAAGCTATTATTCATTGGAAGACGATCATGATAAAAATTTATTCCTTGACATAGCTTGTTTATTTATTGGGAGTGATAGAGATTACACAACTACAAATTCTAGATGGTTGTGATTTCTACACATCAATTGGAATTGAAAATCTCATAGGCAGGTCTCTCCTAATTGTTAATGAAAAAAACAAACTAATGATGCATCAAATGATTAGAGATATGGGACTAGAAATTATTCGTCAAGAATCTCTTGACGTCGGGAAACGAAGCAGGTTGTGGCATGAAGACGCATTTGATGTGATAAGAGAAAAAAATGTAAGAGATTTCATTTTAATCTAATTCTTTCTTGTATGTATGTTTCTAAATTTTTTCGTACTACTATTTTTTTCCTAAATTTTTTAATTTTTTTATGATGTAGGGTTCCAAAACAATTAAGTGCCTCACCCTTGATTTACAAGGATTGCTAGAAGACAAATTTAAACGAACAACTACGAGTCTATATTTTCCAAAGCCTTCCAAAAATCGATTTCTCATGTCAAACGAGGTTGATATGGAAACTCAAGCTTTCACAAAGATGCAGAGACTTAAACTACTTCGGCTGGACTATGTAAAACTTAAAGGAGACTTCAAAGACTTTCCTAAAAGCTTAATATGGTTGCGTTGGCATGGATTTCCTTTACAATCTCTTCCAGTGGATTTTGACATCGAGGGACTAGTTGTTCTTGACATGCGCAAAAATAGCCTAAAACAGTTTTGGAAGGAGAAAGAGGTATGATACCTACTAATTTCTCTTTTCTTTTTTCTTTTTCAAGCAATAATACATTTTAAAAACAAATAGTTTTCTCCTTTTTACAGTGTCTTCCAAATTTAAAGATCCTTAATCTCAATCATTCACACAGCCTTCTCAAAACCCCAAACTTTTCACGACTCCTTAGTCTTGAAAAGTTGATGCTCAAAGATTGCATAAAGTTGGTCGAGGTTGATCAATCGATTGGTGAGCTAAAGACACTTACCTTTTTGAACCTTAAAAATTGCAAAAGTCTTAGGAAACTTCCAAAGACAATTGGTTCATTGATATCGCTTGAAAAGTTTGTTTTATCTGGTTGCTCAAGACTTGATGATATTCCTTGGGAGCTTCATAATATGAAATCATTGAAGACACTTAGTTTAGATGAAACTGCCATATATCAAAGAAGATTGTGGTTTCCTTGGTTCTCAAGGAAAAGAAGCAAAGAATTAGGTTTGTTTTGGGCATCTTTACCTTGTTCTTTGGTAAAGTTGAGTCTTGAAAATTGTAGACTATGTGATGATATCTTCCCCAATGATCTTTGCCACTTAGCTTCATTGAAATCTTTAAATTTAAGTAGAAACCCAATCCATTGCCTGCCTGAGAGCATAAAGAACCTTACAAAACTTGATGAACTTCTACTAACTTCTTGCACTAAACTCCAAATGATTCCAAAGCTTCCAATGTTTTCGAATTTTGTTAAGATTTTGGTGTCAATTTCTCCATTAATGTTCTTTATCTTAAGTACTCCACAGCGTTTTTTTTCTTCCAAACGTTGTGTTGTTTTTGGTTGTGAAAGATTGAATGAGGTCGAAGATGTCTTCAAGTTGGAACCAATTGAAAACTTTGAAGTAGAAGAAATTAAAAGATTATTCAATATGGACTACATTGACAACAATCAAATGCAACTTTATAACTACATAACAGACAAAACAATGGTTGCCACCCCACAGGTACAATATGTCTTTAAGTTTTATATCCTTGTTTTTGTTTTTCTTTTGTTACTTTCATTAACGATTGTTATGGATCAGGTATTACAGGAATGCGGCATAACAAGCACATTTGTTCCAGGAAGTGAGGTTCCAATCTGGTTTGAGCATCACGCTGAAGGGCATAGGATCTCTTTTTCTTTGCCAACACCATCTCATCCTAATGAAAAGATCAGTTGCTTCAACTTATGCATCGTTTTCTCTATTATTAGTGATCAGATATTGGAATGGACACCAAGAGTGTGCATTTTTAATGAGACCAAGGAGATCATGTGGAATTATCGCTCAAATTTCGTTGGCATTCCTGAGACCAATAATAACACAATGTTGTGGTTAATCCATCGGCCAACAACGGATTTTCAATTGGAAGGTGGTGATTTTGTGAGCTTCATGGTAAGGCCTTTTCATCTCAATATAAAAGAATTTGGTGTTACTTGTAAATCGGAAGGCAGCAGCGGATATGACTTCTCGCACTCTTT
>JBBYHO010516189.1:0-19184 GCA_038382025.1 Adansonia gregorii | reverse complement strand
CTCAAAATCTTGAAATAACTGAAGAGAAACCATGTTCATGGTTCAGCATGGATAATATCAAATTACAGAAAACGCAAAAGAAAAAAAGCGCTTAGACTTGCAACTAATAAACTGGATGATTTATAATATCCTTAATTTCACTGTAATGCTCCAAAGCAGGTGAATGAAGTTCACCACCACTCATTTCAATCCTCCGATGAACTGTATAGTATAACATTATCACCCCCAAATCTCATCAGGAAACTATTCTCGTAGAAAGATTTAAGTAATAGCCTGCAAGATTACAGTTGAAGATTACAATAAGAAAAACTTATGTCAGCAAGATAATGCAATATATAAGGGGGAGAGAGAGTGTCTTAGCTCCAAAAAGTAGCTGAATAGATAGTATCAACCAAATGACGAGTATTCTTTGCTCCAAGAATAAGCTGAACAGCTTTGCGAGGGTCAATGATCCTTCTCTGCACAATGACCTATATTACACACCCAAATGTAAAAGTCTTGACAAAAAATGTATCCCAGAGCTCATTCACTCCTCCTGTTAGTCTTGCACATTAACCATTATTTGCATAAAAAAAACATATATAAATAAATAAGTAAATATATGAATAAAAATCACCTGCCAGAACAAGAGCGTTATGTTCAAAAACTGTCTGTGATTTCCTTGTGTCACCGAAGTTCTGAAGCTAAGTACTCTCCAGGTCATGACTGAAGCATCCATATCCGGAGAGAGTGAGACTACTTAAGATGTTAACATTGAGGAAGCATCCAAAGAAAAGACAGGCTTACAAAACCATGGCTCAGGTACTTGCAGGTTTATGGTGAATGTTTTGGTCAACGGCACAATTGCCAAAAAAAAAAAATTGCTTTTAGTCCGTTACTTTCTAATTAGTAGTATTGAAATCATCCTGTAATGTCCTAACATAGCTAAGACATCACTCTTGATGGCTCAAATTTGAGTGGTTTCTAAAGTGAGATGCATACCATAGGTGGGCCAATATATCTGCAATAGTTCTTTGGGGGAAGATCGACAAGGGAACTCTGCCAAGAAAGTAATAGCATATTAAATTTTCCTGTGAAGTTTAAGAGACTTCAAGAAGGAATAATGAAAAGCTAAAGTGATTATACAACATTCTTCAATTAAGAAGCAAAAACTTACAGAAAAATGCAGTGACCACATCATAAATACTGGAAAAATTCTAGATAAATAAACCCCAACTTGTGCTATGTTTACCGATATTTTGAGAATATCCTCACCATAGTGAAATTATACAATTTTCCATTTGGAAAATTGGTTAGAACTATTTTCTTCTATTTTTATTATTTTTTCCATGATTGCTACCTCAAGTAAATGGCTATTTTGCCCTTGGCATGAGCATAGATCTCTCCCTGTCTACGGATTACACTTTCAATTCACAAGCACCACATGCTAGACATAACCAATACAGCAAATATTGACTGACGGAGAAATTTAGTAGAGTAAGATTAAAATAGGCATGCTTTACTACGTTTTCATACATCTCTTTCTAGAAAAAGTTTTCTTTTTGCTCTGCATAGTAAAGTTAACCAACATTATAAACATTAACCAAGGCATTTAGTACAAAGCACATGACTAGCAATGACAAATAAATTAATAACATCATGCTAAACATACTCAACATTTCTCATGTAAAAAAGGCAGAAGATAAATGCATGAAAAATAAACCTATTGACAACACGTTAGCCTACAAGGATTTATGAAGCTACAAATGCAAACCCATGGTAAACTTGCTCCTGTATTCTGGAAGCTTATCAATCGTGGCATTCATAAGTGTAGACACGTAATTTTGTCTAAGTCTTTTTTCTAATAATCTTGAATATCTGAGATCGAGAACTTAATTACTATTCTCATTAGGAATGATCTTTTTCTGATGAACAAAACATTTTCAAGGCCTTTTTAAATAGCTTTAAGTTGACGTGTCAAAAAAGTTATATTTTGATCTCTAATTTTGAATATACAGGATGCATATTTAAGAAAAAATTATTTTTAATAGTTTCTTTTCCAATTTTGAAAATCCATCTCTGGATATGATATCACAGTCAAATTTTTTATTTTTAGAAAATTTTTTGAGAATTTTTCATTAAATTTTGAAAATTGACCTTCACATATTTTTACCGATACACGTGTGGTATTTATGTTGATATGCACTCTAAAAGAATTAGAAATATTCAAAAAAAATTTATATTAGTATTTTATATCATAATATGTCAAGTTATCTATTTTTATAATTAATTTTAAAATTTTTTACAATATCGCAAGTATCATACTTGTGAAAGTTTTCTAGCAAAATTATTTTAAATTTTATATTTTCATCTTTACCATTTTATAAATCAAAATTTTGGATAAAAGATTTTATTTAATTCATTTTATATAAGTTTCAATGTATTTTTTTCAATTTTTCTAGTTTTAAAACACGAGCATTCTTTTATCTGTAAAATTTTTTGGTAAATTTTCTCAAGTTTTGAACTTTAAATTCTTTAAACATTCACATTTAATTACCATTAAATCAGTGTTTCAAAATTCATCTTATTTTATACGTTTTACATTTTTTCCCGTTTTCAAAATACAGAGTTTTCTATTTCGTTAATTTTTTTGGGAATATTTTTTGACTCTATAATTTTTAAAATTCTTCAAATATTATTATTCAATTCATATAAAATCAGTTTTTCAAAACCTATTTTATTTTGTAACTTTCGTATTTTCCTTTTCAAATTTACCTTTTTTCAAGATATGAAGTTTTTTACTCTATAACATTTTTTTAGGAGATTTTTTTTCAAGTTTATAATTTTTGAAATTCCTTAAATGTCGTGATTAAATGAATACTAAATTAGTTTTGACAAATTTATTTTATTTTATGAGTTTTATATTTGTCTTTTGAAATTTTTTCATTTCCAAAATGTGAGGTTCTCTACTCCGTAAATTTTTTTTGGGAGGATTTTTCTCGCTTTATAATTTTTAAAATTCTTTAAGTATTATTGTTTGATTCATATTAAATCAATTTTTTAAAATTCATTTTATTTTATGAGTTTTGTATTTTCTTTCGTAATTTTTTCTATTTTCAAAATATGAAATTTTTTACTTCATAAATTTTTGGGAGACTTTTCTCTGTTTATAATTTTTATATTCTTAATTAATTCATAGTTAATGATTTTTAAAAAATTAAACTTATTAGAATTTTTCTGTTACCAAGATACAGAGTTTTCTACTCTGTAAATTTTTTGGAGGATTTTTTTTCCCTTATAATTTTTAAAATTCTTCAAATATTATTGTTTGATTCATATTAAATCATTTTTTCAAAATTTATTTTATTTTATGATTTTTGTATTTTTTTTACATATAACAATTTTTCTTGATCAAGGCTTTTCTAGTAAATTTTTACTAGTTTGGTGTTTTTCATGTTTTTTATAAATAATTTTTTTTATTATGATACATTAAATTGATCACATGAAATTCTATTTCAAATATATAATTTTTAATTTTTACAATTTGGTCATTATAATTAATTTTTATGATAGAATTTGACATATTAATGCATATATCATATAAAATGCCCTAAAAATCAATGATGTCATGCATGACATCACTCATAATGAGGCAAAAATAATAAATTTAAATCAAATCAAGTTGCCAAAAATCAAATCAAATTTAATAAATAAATAAATAAACAAACAAAAGAAAAGAAAATTGTAGAATTTGGTGGAAGCTCCACCACCTTGCCGTCCATCAACTCCTATAAATAGGAGTTTACTTCCTTCATTTCAACTTTTTAGGCTTAAGGGAAAAAAAGAAAAAAACAAAAAACACTAAAATACATAGATTTTCAAGCTTTTCTAAGGTAAAATTTTTGAAAATTTCTTAATTTTTTTGTTTAAATCTTCTTTTTAATGAGCTAATTGAATACTTGAGCTCATGAAATTTGATTAATGTTGAAAGGCCAAGTATGATGGCTATCATTAAAGTTTTTGATTTTTTTTGTATTAGTTAAGTTTTGTTAGAAATAGTTTGATTTTCTTTGAGATTCTTTGTGTTTGTCGATGTATATATTGTTATTTTTCTTGAATACATGTTTATATAATTTTCCTTAATATTTTTATGTTATTTTATATTGATTTGTTAATTATTTTTATATTTTCATGTTTATTCATGCTTGGTAAAAATTGCAAAGTATATATGTTTATATTTAGGAAAATATGTAAGGGAGAAAATTATTTATTGCTGAAGTACCATGTTGGTAGAATTTTTGGGCTGATTTTGTGATGTTTTAATTTTATTTAGCTTATTTTGTAAATATTAGAAAGTTCTAGGACTAGAATGCATAAATTTTCTTGTACCATTCTTAGGTTGGCCAAGAATTTCATCAGCTGTTTGGAAACTGATTTTATGTGTTTTTGGACATGTTTTAGGTGTTGTAACATTTCGAGGGTTATTTTACAATTTTAGGGAAGTTTAGGGACTAAATTGCAAAATATGTAAAAATATGTTTTATGGCCAAAGGTGCTTGGCTAAATCCTTATCTATATTTTTGCCATGATTTTTGTGTTAATTTTCACTTGATTTAATGATTGTTGGTGAGATTTTGTAGTTTTTTAGGGACTTAAGTGTAAATATTAAAAATGTTTAGGGACTATTTTGCAAAATGTTGAAAAGTTTTGTTTCAAGGCCAATATGTTTGGCCGAATCTTCATGGACATATTTGCTGTGTTTTGCATGTTTATTTTAAAATGTTTGATGATTTTTTTGTATTGTTTTTTATGTAGGGACCTAAATGCAAAATTAGAAAGTTTAGGGACTACATTGCAAATTTTAGTATTTATGGGTAACATGGTCATTTTTATCACACTTAAATATTTTTATTATTCCTATGGTCTTCCATATGGATATAAAATTTTTAAAATCTTTCATATTCTATCAATTTTTTGTAGGGTACAAAATGTAATTTTTAAAAAGTTTAGGGGCTTAATTGTAAATTTTTCATTTCAAGTCATTTTTGACATGTTAATTTCGACCTTTAGGATAGAAAAATCATTTCATCATCATTTTAGTGTCCTTAAAGGTTACTGGAATACTTTCATGTCGGAGGTATACCCTAGGGGCATTTTGATAATTTTTTCATTGGATGCTTTTATGCCAAAGGTGAATTTTTGGATTGGTTCAACCTTCCTAGGTCATTTTAAGGTTTATTAGGGTTTCTGGGATACTTTCAAGTCGAAGGTATACTCGAGGAGCATTTTGGTAATTTTATTTTGAACTGAGTAAGAGATGGTAACTAAGATGCTTATATGCCAAGGGTGTATAATTAGGATATGGTCGTTATTTCATCATCATTTTCTAACTCTTTAGGTTACCAAGATACATATACATCAAAAGTACACTGCAAGGGCATTTTGGTAATTTTTCCAAAACAAAATCTTAGGTACTCACCAGGATGCTTTTAGGCTAAAGGTGCATATTTAGGATATGTTCAACATTTCATCATCATTTTCCAGCCTTTTAGATTACCAGGATATGTATCTGTTGAAGTACACCCTAAGGGCATTTTGGTAATTTTCTCTAAAACCAAATCTTAGGCGCTCGTCGAGATGCTTTTAGGCAGAAGGTTCATATTTAGGATAGGTTCATCATTTCATCATTATACCGTAGGGCCATTTTGGTAATTTTCTCTTAAACCAAATCTTAAGTACTCATGGGATGTTTTAATGCTAAAGGTGAATTTTTAGGACTGATTGAGCCTTCCTAGATCATCTTAGTGTCCATTAGGAGTAACGAGATAGCTCCATGTCGAAAATATACTTTAAGGGCATTTTGGTAAATTTTCTCTAGATACTAACCGGGATATTTTTAGGCTAAAGGTACATATTTAGGATATGTTTATCATTTTTATAATCATTTTTGTGTCTGTTAGGTTACTGGGATACATCTGTATCGACGGTAGACTTAGGGACATTTTAGTGATTTACGTTAGAACCAAGTCCTATGAGATCATCGAGATACTTCTATGTCGAAGGTGTATAGTAAGAGTAGATTTATTTGTTTATATAGTTTTAGAATCTTTTAGGTACTGAGATACTTAAATGTCGAAAGTACTCTTTAAAGGTATTTTAATAATTCATTTATTTTAAAATCGAGTCCTTTATAATCACTGCGATACCATTAAGTCAGTGTGTTTTGGGGGACATGTTGGTCATATCAACCACATTCAGATCCTTGGAGTCAAGTTTACTACATTTTTGTCTAAATTGAGTCTTAGGGAGATTTTTATTTTATTAATACTTATAATAAAATTGAAATTTTTATAAATTAAGGAAATATCTTCGATGTTAAAATAGTATGTAAAATTACTACCAAAATATGCATAGGATTCTAGGGATTATTTTAATAATGAGACACCATTTTCAAAATAAAAAATAATATTAATGATGATATGTGTTCCTAAAAAATAAATGAATATAATGATATACAGATATATATTAGAATAATGGGTAGACCTATAATTTTAAGTTAAGTTAATCAAGATTCGTATCAGGGCAATGTTGCCACATCTTGGCGACTCCACTGGGGATAGCTAGAGAGTCAGGCCTGAAATTAATTACGTGTTAACTAAATTTTGATTAATTTGGTTTTAACCAATATTTAATTATACTTCCTGATATTTACAAAATAATTTTTTGCATTGTATTTTTTACTTTTAAATTTCAGTATATATTCTTCATATATTTCACTAACTTTTTCCTTTCCTTTGTAGCATTATATTTTAGGGAAATTTAGGATAGTGGTTTTTATTATTTTTAAAAGTGTCGAGTCATAAAAGGTGAATTGTTCCCCCGCGCACACTATGCACTATCATATGCATTAGATTCTCCTTCAGATATATGAAGGCGGCATAGGTACCTAAGATTTTAGGAGGGGGTGAAATAGCTTTGCCTTTTGAGGTGTTAGCCTCTGTCTGGGCCAGTGAAAAGCCTACCGGTTGTAAATTCCTGTGCCTACTCAAGGTGTTAGTCTCATTATAGACATTGAAGATACTCCTACTCGAATTGAACCCTTTCTGACATAAACTCATGATAGGTAAGGATTAAGGTACTTCGTCAGTTTTTTTTGAACTCGGGGAACAATTCGATGACCTATTTAGATGTTTAATCTGAACTTCATGTAATGGACTATAAGGGCTTATCCTAGTTAGAGCCATACTTGGTTCTAGAGGATACCAAATTAGGTACACATGGGGGAATGCTTATAACCCTTTATTCTTATAATTTTATTTTCTTGATATTGATACATGTATGTTATGTTATTATGATATATTTAACATTTTATTTCTCACATTAATTTGTTATATTATGAAGGATTTTTCTTAATTTTTAGTATGATAACCATATTCCATGGAAACTTGTAAATTTATTCACGTATCTACAAAGTTCATATTCTTATATGTTCATGCATTCATAATTTTTGTAATGTACTAATTCATTTCATTTATTGTATTTTAAGGATCAAGAGATGAGTGATGATTTAGAGGCAAGGTTCCACATGTCAGAGCTCATCTAAGAAGAGTTCGATCATGAAGTTCGTGGAATAGAAAATCTGCTCAATAAACTGATAAAAATGGTTGAGGGTTTATATGGGATGAAAAAAAGAAAAAAAAGAAAAAGATCACGTTATTGGAAGTACTAGAAAACAAAGGCAATGAAATGATTTCGAAGATAAATTTGTTTGGCTACTTGCCAAATTTTGTAAATATAAGCATTAAAAAACTGATTGAAAAAAATGAATTATTAAGGTTTGCAAAAAATCCCTTAGAAACACTAACATGGTAAGAAAAATGTAGTGCTTGCAAGATAAATTCTTTCTGTTATTTTGCTTTTGAATCTTGTAAACATGGCTCAATGGATAAGTTAGAGAATTTTCGTTAATTTAAAATGCTATTGAATCATGACTCAAATTCCTCAGATTTTGCCTCTACAATAATCTTCATGTCTAATTCTTAGTTAATTCTCTGACATCCAATCTATTTCATTAGATGCTCCTCCCTTTACTCAATTATTTATTTACTCATTCATTCATACATTTTCATTCATTTATGTAATTTTTCCATTCATTTACAATCATACTAAGATGCCAATAAAGATTAATGTTGTTGAGACACATACATATTCACATAAATTGATTTAAGTTTTTTTACACGTCTTAAGGTAAAATAGCATGAATCATTAAATGGAAGATAGACAAAGGAGCCAGTTCCCCATTAGCTAAAAGGTATTACCAGTAATTCTGTTGGGGATCTAAGTAAGTGCAAACTGAAAGGCAACCACTTTATGTTGTTTGGTATATGGAAGCTAGTCCTATAATATGCATCCATGCTAATTGAGGGCAACAAGTAACATATGTGGGATGAGAAAGTAATTATATCACAACTAACAGGATCGTAAGAAGTTGAGAAAACAAGGAAATCCATTCGGACAATGTCTTTGATCTTAGCCTTTCATTATTCCATGTTCTCAATAGAATCAGATGATCTCTGCCATTCCAACAAAACTTGGAAAATTCCCCACCCAAGTTGGTGTAACTCAAACATCAAGATGCAACACTTTTTGTTTATGGATTCCATTAATCAATGCATGCGGTTCAATGTGAAGATAATTTAGAGTATTAGCATGGTCAGTAAGAGATCACAGGTTGTTATAAATTCCACCTTGAATTACTTGGATGATTCTTTGCCATGTAATGAGCTTTTGGATTCATCTTTTCTGCTAAAGAATCTAGTAAAGAATCGACTCCCATATAATGGTTATGCTCATGGTATGATTGAGATGAAAAGAAATAATCATGCATCTTATGGAATTTTCAAGCTTGAAAACTTAGAGTTTGATACAACTTTCGATGTTCCACTAGTTGATTTACAACTTGACCCTTAGGGATGTTAATCTAGCAAAATTTAGAGTTGATGGATGCTTATCAACGATGGTTGATCTAAAGGTCATCGACCTTGTAGTAGTATGCTAACCAGAGGCTATCTTGACTTTAAAATTTTGTAATTTTTTTTTTGGAAATTATGAATTATGAAATGAATTTTGATTTGTAAATAGTGTTTATATGTTGTCATCGGCCATGAATTTTGTTAATAATAATCTTTAATATTTTGGATAATGAAAACATTTTGAAAAATTTTTCTTTGGTAGAAGTTCACCATTAGATTGAAATTTCTCAGAAAGGCCCTTTACCTCCACATATATGATTGTCCCAGACATTCACTAAGACCTTTCACCACCACAAACCTTTCACATCTAAATGCTTTTTTCTATGGATTCCTTGAAAGTCTTACAAATGGTTATGCTCCTATAAGATTTAGATATCGATAGTTTGATATGTGTTAAAATAATGATAGTAATTTCAAGATTTCCCTCATTTTGATAATCTTTTGCCATAATTTTCATAACACTATTTGAATCCTCAATTCAAGAGGAATGAGAATAAACATGAGCCAAAATCCTTTTTTCTTTTTAAACAAAACAACTAATTTTTTATACATAGGATATGAGATCTGAAATCTTTTCTAAGCCAATCCAATTTTTTTTTTAAAGGCTTAACCAGTCATTGGTGGCTATGAAGCCAATAGTATTAAGGGGCACACCTTATGCCTTTATTAAGTGCAACGTCATATTATTAAAGAAATCAAAATGACTTAAAAATAACCCTATTTCCTATCAAAATGCTTGACAATTCAAATAGATGTGTTTGAAATGAAAAATGGCCTTTTTTCTCTATCCCTTCTCAAACATAGAAAATCATTTCCTTTGTAATCCCCTTTGAGCTTGATAATATGTTTTCTTTCGTTGAACTTTAATTAAAGATCACCTTCTCACACTAGGGGGCAAATGAAGCGAAGATTTGAAATCAAACGAGGCAAACTCCAATCTAGAGTTGCAAGTAGGCCAAGTTAGATGTCATAAAGCAAATTCCAAAGATTGATGAAAATTCGAGTTTTAAGTTCAAATAGTCAAAATAAAAAATAAAGAAAGTTTGAGTTTCAAGTTTAAATACTTACATATTCAAAAAAAGGAAAAATAAATAAATAAAGTTTAACTTTTAGGTTTTTTTTTAAAAAAAAATAAGAAAGTTTAAATTTCAAGCTTCTTCAAAATGAAGAATAAAGCAAGTAAATATAGATGAAGAAATAAAGATTTGTTCATCTCGAAAGACATGCCAAAATCAACTCATTCTAAAGAAAAATGATCCTTGATTCAATTGCCCTTGAACACTTTGATTTGGGCTTATTTATCTTTTTCTTCCTAAACCCTAAACCATGGCCTACGTTATGTACCTACAATGTCCATTTTGATCAAACACAGTTCCTTAGGCTGTCGGGCTATTCCTAGAAAGCTCTTTAAAATTTCACCTTTTTGAATTATTTTTGAGTCTTTAATAATATGATTAGGCAAGCTTAAAGGTATAGGAATTGGTCCTAAATCAACAAAGATAGCCATCAATAGCAAAAAACCTTTCATGCTAATTCATAAATGATCCCAAACCCATAAGAATTTCATGATATCAATAAAAGGTTGAGTAAAATGCCTAAACACTAATTTTTTTTCAAAATAAAACCTTCAAAAATCTTTATACCCAAACTTGGAAATTTATGCTTACCAAAGCATCTCAGATTAATCCTTTGAGACTTGGTGTTTACTAGCATTAGTTTAACACCTGTTAGCCCATTGTATTTAAAGATTAAAAGGATGTTATAACTTGATTGTTTGTCTTTCAAGGAACTTTTATGAAACAAACATCCATCTAAATATGGTCTTGATAAATTTTGACTTTGTTATATCAATTTCTTTAAGATAAATTTTATAGTGCAACCCCATTTGTGCCTCTAAGTTCATTTTTTTTATCTTATTCAAGGAAGTCCTTAATGGTGATCATCGATCACAAGAAACTCTTAACATCGTGATGAAGATAGCACATCCATTATCCTTAACATTGGAAAATTCATGGTTGAAATTGTTTTGGAATTTTCATAGATTTTGATCAAGTAAACTTTTTCTCAGGTCAAGATGAGAAGGTGATCTCATTCTATAAATCTTGAAATTTTGACGAATTATGATATTTTTCATTATTTCAATAAAAGTTTACAAAAATGCCTTAAGCAAATAATTATCTAATTGCATAAATTATACCACTGAATCAATGAACAAAATTTAATATTTGATATTTGATGACTTTTTAAGAGAGATTGAACGATTATTTGAAGAAATCTATCACCTTCTCACCTGATCCTATGGTAAGATACATGAAAAAAGCTTTAAAAAAGCTTCAATTGTGATATTTGAGGCATTCAAAAGTTTTCATCAAGAAAAATATTTTTAAAGCTTTAATGGTGATATTCGAAGCATTTAAAAGAGTTTTTATTGCCTCTTCACGTGATCCTATGGTAAGGTAGATGGAGTAAGATTTAAGTTAGGTAAGTCTTTTATCTTGATAATTTATCAAGTCTCGAATGTTATTCCAACCTTTTTATTCGTTGACTTCATCGATTTTATCCTAGTCAACCCTTTATCTTTATTGACTTATTGATTTTATCCCAGTCAACCCTTATCTTTGTTGCCTTATTTATTTATTAACTTTTTGGTTTTATCTCGATCAACCCTTTTATTTGTTGATTTTGTCAGTTTTATCCCGATTAACCCTTTATTCGTTGACTTTGTCAGTTTTATCCTAGTTAACCATTTTATTTATTAACTTTTTTTTATTTTATCTCGATCAACCTTTTTATTTGTTGACTTTGTCAGTTTTATCCCCATTAACCTTTTTATTTGTTGATTTATTGACTTTATCCATGTCAACCCTTTTATTTGTTGATTTGTTAATTTTATCCCAGTCAACCCTTTTATTTGTTGACTTGTTGGTTTTGTCTTGGTCAACCTTTTTTATTTGTTGACCTAGTCAACCCTTTTATTTGTTGACTTTGTCGATTTTTTCTTCGTTAACCCTTCATATTTATTGATTTATCGATTTTATCCCAGTCAACCTTTATCTTTGTTAACTTATCAATTTTATCCCGAGTAACCCTTTATATTTGTTGACTTGTTGATTTTATCCTAGTCAACCTTTATCTTTGTTGACTTGTCAGTTTTATCCCGTTTAACCCTTTATTTTTTTGACTTATCGATTTTATTTCGATCAACCCTTATCTTTGTTGACTTATTGATTTTATCCTAGTTAACCCTTTTATTTGATGACTTTGTTAACTTTATCCCAATCATCCTTTTACCTATATTGACTTATCAGTTTCATCCTAGTTAAACCTTTTTATTTGTTGACTTATAAATTTTGTCTTGGTCAATCTCTTACCTATGTTGGCTTGTCAGTTTTATCTCAGGCAATCTCTTAACTATGTTGACTTGTCAGTTTTCTCCCGATCAACTGTTGTTGACTTATTGTTTTTATCCTAGTCAACCTCTTGCCTATGTTAACTTGTTGATTTTTTCTCGATCAACCTCTTGCTTATGTTGACTTATCTATTTTATCTCGGTCAATCCTTGTTATTTGTTAACTTGTTAGTTTTATCTTGGTCAACTTTTTACCTATGTTGACTTGTCCACTTCATCTCGATTAACCTTTTACTTATGTTGACTTGTCGATTTCATCTCGATCAACCCCTATTATTTATTGACTTATCAATTTTATCTTGGTCAAACTCTTACCTACATTGACTTGTTGGTTTCATCCTGGTCAATCTCTTACCTATGTTGACTTGTCGATTTTGTCTTGGTCAACCCTTTTTATTTATTGACTTATAGGTTTTGTCCCGATCAACCCTTTACCCTTGTTGACTTGTAGGTTTTATCCTGATCAACCTTTTATCTTTACTGACTCATAGATTTTGCCTCAATCAACCTTATCTTCGTTGACCTATAGGTTTTATCTCGGTCAACACTTTACTTCTGTTAACATGTATGGTTTCATCCCAATTAACCCCCTATCGTTTTTTGACTAGCATGGTTTTTTCCCAGCCAACTTTTTATGATTTCGGTCTTGCCCTAGTCACCATTTAATTTAAAATTTTTCCTTAGGGTTAATGAGCTTTTGTTTTCGTTTTTAGTTTACTTTATTCTTCAAAGCTTAACGACCCAAATAAAATTATGTCTATTTGGTCTTTGCCCCCTTCTTGATTCTCAGCAACGGTCAAAGAGGGGCAACTGTTGACACCTAATTTTGTTTGGGTCTCTTTTCTAATAATCTTGAATATCCGAGATTGAGAACTTAATGGCCATCCTTATTGGGAACGATCTTTTTTAGATGAACAAGATATTTTCAAGACCATTTAAGTCATAATTTAAATAGTCGTAAGTTTATGTGTCAAAAAAGTCATAATTAGATCTCTAATTTCGGATATATAGTATGAATATTTAAGAAAAAATTATTTTTAATAGTTTCTTTTAAAATTTTAAAAATCTATCTCTGCAAATGATATCATATTAAATTTCTCATTTTTTGAGAATTTTTTGTTAAATTTGAGAAATTGACCTTCGTATATTTTTTATTGATCCAAGTGTGGTATTTATGCTGATATGCACTTTGAAAAATTAAAAAGTATTCAAAGAAAATTTATATTAGCATTTTATATTACAAGTGTCAAGTTGTCCATTTTTATAATTAATTTTGAAATTTTTCGTTGTATCTCAAGTATCATACTTGTGAAATTTTTCTAGTAAAATTATCTGAATTTCATACTTTCATCGTTACAATTTTGTGAATATTTTGGATAATATATTTTATTTAATTCATTTTATATAAGTTTCAATATATTTTTTAAATTTTCTTAGTTTTAAAACATGGGCATTCCTTTATTCATAAAATTTTTTGGTGAAATTTTCTCGAGTTTTGAACTTCAAAATTCTTTAAATATTCACATTTAATTATCATAAAATCAATTTTTTTAAAATTTATTTTATTTTATAAGTTTTACATTTTCTACTCGTTTTCAAAATATAGAATTTTCAACTTCGTAAATTTTTTCAGAAACATTTTTTTGAGTTTATAATTTTTAAAATTCTTCAAATATTATTTTTCAATTCATATGAAATCGGTTTTTTGAAACTCATTTTATTTTATAAGTTTTGTATTTTTTTTCGAATTTTTCTTTTCTCAAGATATGATATTTTCTACTCTATTAATTTTTTCACGACATTTTTTTCAAGTTTATAATTTTTTAAACTCTTTAAATATCTTCATTAAATGAATATTAAATTATTTTTGAAAAATTTATTTCATTTTATGAGTTAAGCATTTTCTTTTTGAAATTTTTTTGTTTACAAAATATGAAGTTTTCTATTCTGTAAAATTTTTTTGAAGGATTTTTCTTGCTTTATAATTTTTCAAATTCTTCAAATATTATTATTTAATTCATATTAAATCAGTTTTTTCAAATTCATTTTATTTTATGAGTTTTGTATTTTCTTCCATAATTTCTCTCGTTTTCAAAATACGAAGTTTTCTATTCCATAAATTTTTTGGGAGAATTTTTCTTAGTTTATAATTTTAAAATTCTTAAAATATTATTCTTTAATTCATATTAAATTATTTTTAAAAAATTTAATTTATTTTATGAGTTTTAAATTTTTTTTTCCTGTTACCAAGATATAAAGTTTTTTACTCTTTAATTTTTTGGGAGTATTTTTCTTGCTTTATAATTTTTAAAATTCTTCAAATTTTATTATTTGATTCATATTTAATCAGTTTTTCAAAATTTATTTTATTTTATGAGTTTAGTGTTTTAAATTCTTTTGTATCTAAAAAATTATCTTTATTATTATGATACATTAAATTGATCACATCAAATTTTATTTCTAATACATACTTTTTAATTTTTATGACATAATTTTACATGTAAATACAAATATCATATAAAATGCTCTAGAAATCAATGATGTCATGCATGACATCACTCATAATAAGACAAAATAATAAATTTAAATCAAATCAAGTTTCAACAAAACAAATCAAGTTGCCAAAATCAGATCAAATTTAATAAATAAATAAATAACTAAACAAAATAAAAAAATTGTACAATTTGGTGGAAGCTCCATTACCTTGCCGTCCATCAACTCCTATAATAGGAGTTTGATTATTTCATTTCAGGCTTTTAGGCCTAGGGGAAAAAAAGGAAAAAAAACAAAAAACAAAAAACACAAAAATACATAGATTTAGAAACTTTTGTAAGGTAAACTTCTTGTAAAATTCTTAATTTTTGTTTATTTTTGTTTGAATCTTCTTTTTAATGAGCCAAATGAATACTTGAGCTCATGAAATTTGATTCATGTTGAAAGGCCAAGTATGATGGCTATGATTAAAGTTTTTAATTTTTGTGGTTTTAGTTAATTTTTGTTAGAAATAGTTTGATTTTCTTTGAGATTATTTGTGTTTGTTGATGTATGTATTGTTATCTTCATGAATACATGTTTATATAATTTTCCTTAATATTTTCATGTTTTATATTGATTTGTTCATTTCCTTTTATGTTTTCATGCTTATTCATGCTTGGTAAAAATTGCAACATATAAATATATTAATATGTATGAAAATATGTGACGAAGAAAATTATTTCTTGCTGAAATACCATGCTAGCAGAATTGTTTTGGGCTGATTTTGTGATATTTAATTTTATTTAGCTTATTCTGTAAATATTAAAAAGTTCTGGGACTAAAATGTGTGTTGGTCATGGGTTGCCTATTCCACAAAGGTGGCTTGGGTTTAAAACAGGCCACTCATTTCTTATTATTTTTTGTTTTGTGTTTTTTTGTATATTTAAAAAAATAGACCCAAATTAAAATAAATTAGGACTAATTAATCTAAATCCAACAAACTTAAATTAAAAGTAGCTTGATTAATTGGATTATTCCAAATAATGAGTGACCAAAAAATTGCACGGACAAAATTTGGTGTTTACAAAAGTGTTGCGGGATGCCATTAAAATTTAAGCTTGATCTCTAAGTTGCAGCATTTCCTCCACCCTAACTACATACTTGAGGGATTGTAGCTTCCCAGAAATTAGCTCGTCTCAAAGGACAAGACATATCCCAGGCCACCTAAATAAACCTTGATGAACAAAAAAGGCTTACTAGCAATATCCCATACTTTTAGTTTTTTGAGCTCTAAACCACCTTCTTGCTTGGAACTGCAAATATAATCCTAACTAACTTTTGCTCTTTTTGCTAGTACTTCATACCCTTTCAATAGAAAGCTGAAGTAGAGTTGACTGATCTTCGTTGTAACTTTTATAGGAAAAATGAATATAGAAACCAAAAATTCTAAAGACTAAGTAAAACTAATTGTATAAGCTAGAAGCGTCTAACATATGATAGTTTTTTAGATTATTAGTAGTTAATTCTTTTGGAAATGCATTTTATGAATGGATCACAGTGTCCCATTTCAACTTGCTTGTGACAAGAAGGATACCAAGATATCTAACTAGAAGAATTCCTAATTTAAAACCAATATAATGCTACAGGAAATGCTATACTTTAGGAGCTATATTAGCTTGAAATACTTCAGTACTAGCATTATTAATGGATTTTTACTTCCACCAATGAAGACTAATAAATCATCAGTAAAACAAAAATGGATAAGTTTTACCCTTGTGCATCTTGGACAATAACCTACCTATTTTCCTTTATCTATAAAGTTCAAGATAGCTAATAACACATCTATCATAAGTTCAAAAAGGTAGGGAAAAAGGGGCTCCCTTTGCCTGATCCCTTTTCTCCTAGCAAGAATCCTACCAGACTACTATTCAAGACCATTAAATAGTGCATAGTAGTTATACAAGCTTTCAACCATTCAATAAACTTTGCACGAAAACTCGAAGCCTCAAGCACATTATGCATAAAACACCAGTACATAGAATTAGAAGCTTTCATTATGGCAAATACCTTTTTAGTATGGTAACCTTTCACTAACTTTTGTATATATTTGTAAGATGTTAGAGCAAAATCACCTACATTTTTGGTATGACATTATCAAAGATGATATGCAACCAAAAGCTCGTATCACTGACCCATTGGAAGTAATTATAATTGCTTTAGTTGACATTGTAAGTTTGGCTTCAATGATGACAACAATTAAACTTATTGTAGTTGAACTATGTGAGAATAAAAAGGTTGTTTTAACAAAAATTGGTGTCTTGCATAGTTTTACACTATGATCAATTAGACTTATATTGAATCATTATATGCTACCATGTATGGGGTTGTTTTTGCTACGATAAACATCACTGCAATATTTAGGAAGCTCTTACCATTGCTGCATCAATAATACTCAAGCTTTCAATCCTTGGAGACAAGGATAGCTTAATAGAGGAGTACTAATATAAGCCATTCTTGGAGATTAGTGATACAATGCATTTTAGGTTGTTTTTAGTATGTTAAGTGGCATTCTTGTTATTCTATTTCCTTTTAATTGCTCAAGTTGTTTTGCAAATAGTAGCTGGCACTTTTGCAGCACACAAGAAATGAAATATTAGATATTCTCTCTATAGCTCTCTCTGCTCTTATTTCTTTTTATTTTTTTTCTTATTCTTTCTTTATATTCTCTACTCCTTCTTTTTGATTTTCTTACTGATTTAGCTTTAATCACCTTGAACTTGATAAGAACAAGGTTGCCAAAACTTAAATTCTTAACTTTTGCTTTGTTCCTTCCCTTTTTACAACTCCCATTTATCAAGATTAAAACCTTAAAAGATCCTTCGATGCTGTCATTCTCGTCATTGTTATTTTTTTTTTGTATAATCAAATCCAAACTTAAATCTAATCCAAGCAACCCAAAACCTAGAGAAAGAAATAAAAATATTTGAAAATTTATTGCCATAGATATCGCTGGTGGGAGCGATGCGCCCTAGGAAGTAAAGAATAAGTAAAGTCTTTGTCTTTTTTTTTCCAAAATGGAGAAAAAAGGAAGTCTCTATCTTTTCTTTTTCAAAGCAAAGAAAAAAAATATCGAGATAGTGTTTGGAGTAAACTTTTAGTTTGGGGATGGATTTTGGTTCTTTGCTAAGTGTGACTGAGACATGGAAAAAAGGTAGGGGTAAGGGGAAGTTTTGTCTTTTGCTATTGTTGGCATTTTTATTATTATTCTTATTATTATTATTTCCTCTTTCTCTTGTTTTTTATTTTATGCTCATTGAAAATTAAAAAATAAAATAAAATGAGTTTAAATTTGTCAATTTTGATGAAATTTAGTAGTAAAAGTATTACATTTTTTTGAAAAAAATTTCTTATTTTCCAACACTACCAATCATAAAGAAAAAAACTTATACATTAATAAAGTTTGATTTTTTAAATTTTTTTTGGTTACTGGTAGACTAATTCAAGGGCTGAGCTACCAACCTAGGCCCAAAGGCCTACTCGATACCTGAGAGGGTTTGGAACAAAAATATAGGCTCAAAAAATGGGCTTAGGAAACAAATTAAGCCTAACTAAAAAATGGGTTAGGCCTTGGCTCAAACTTGCAAGGCTTGAGCCCAACCCGCTCATTTTACTATTACATAATATATATTAATTTTATATATTATGTATTTTATAATTTTTATTATATAGAATATATATGTAATATTATAATACAAATATTAAAAAACTAGGTTAAATTATTTACATTTTGAAACGTTATAAAAGAAAAATATTAAATTAATAAAGATTAAATCTTTAAAAATATAAATTTAAAAATAAATAAATTATAAAAAATATAATATAGGCTAGGTTAAACAAGCGTGAACTATCTATTTACAAATATAGACAGGCTGGAGCCAAATTTAGAGCCCATATTTTGAGCTGAGGAAGGCTTAAGCAAGCATGTTTGATGTAAATACTATGCTTAAGTTCGGTTTGAACCCAATCCAACCTGGTTCGTGAACAACTTTAGTTACTGGGCCTCGAACCTCGTTGAAGTTTTAAGTGATTAGATACTTAACCATCAAGGTCAATGGAGAGCCATCATTTTTTATCTATTAAAGTAGCCCTATTATTATTATTATTATTATTATTATGATGATGATGATGATGATGATGATGATGTTGATGATGATGTTAATTAATCGCCAAATCTAAAATCCATCTTATTTATTTTATCAAATATTAAATTATTAATCATCTTCTCAATT
>JBBYHO010516178.1:0-10630 GCA_038382025.1 Adansonia gregorii | reverse complement strand
CTAACTCCCCTCATTCTTCACCATCACATGCATCAGGGGTTGCTTTTTTTGAATTTAACAAGCGAAAAATGTCAATGTCTTTCCTCTTCACCTAGAAAATAATTGTATTTATTTATTTTTATTTCCTGCCGTTATTGTCTTTTCGAGTTTCTCACAAACAAATATGCAGTACATTTTCCACATTCCTTGATTCTGTATGGCTAACTTATTTGAACCACTTAAGCCTCTACAAAGAATGCAATCACTTTTTAACTAAGATGTCATGGTGATTCTCTCCCCCCTAAGTTCCATACTTCCTTTGCAACACCCAACCTAGCCCCTTAACCCTCTTATGGTTACATCCCAATTTATAGTCATCTTTTGTATTTCTCTTTATCTTGTTTTAAGTTACCATACTAGTATACTTTTAAGCAGAAGTATTTGATTGTCTCTGGGATAAAGGTTAAAATCCTTTGAACAGATGTTACTCTGACCCTTCATTTCCCTAAAGAATTGGTGTTCAATACATATCCATAAGTGAGTATAGGGGCACGTTCTTCCAAAAATATGAAAACACATTTAAAAAGATTAAGTCGGGGTACCACAGCTTTGAACTTTGCTAAACATTTTGAAACTTCTGACTAACACTATTCATTATTGAAGAGATGAATTCACAGAATTTGAGACAAAAAACTAAACTTACTACTTGTTGAGACTGAAAAGTAGCACTAACATTACTTCCAACTATCTTTTTTTTTTTTTTTTTTTTTTCAATTATGCTTCAGAGTTTTATGGCGTCATTTACAATTTACAAAAATATGGGGGATTTAGGATACACCGCAAGCAATCAAGATTTTTAATCGGAATTTATATCTTATTTAGGTAACATTTGCAATTAGAATTGAGATTTGTGATCAAACGCAGTTCAAATGCAAAGAGCTTTGACATGTATAATTGTTGATAGTTTATCTTCAATGGTCCTCTGATCAAATTTTAGCTTACGACGCACAAGTTGAACATAAGGCAATTACTCGTTTATAAAACAAAATTCAAAGCTAAATATATATATATATATATATATAAATTGAAAAAATAGATTTGCCTTATTCAAAAAAAAAGAAAGAAAGAAAGAAAAGAACCTGGAGTTGAGAAGGGGGCTTGGTTTTCAAATACAAACAATCCCAAAGAGCACTCCATTTTCCATAGCAATTGTCAAGAACTCCTACTCTATAATATTGTTGCAATTGATGAACCGGAGCTGCCCAATGGATTACCAAATAAAAAAATTGAAAAAGAACTGGGAAAATTCAGATTCGTGAAAAAGGAAAAGAGAGAGGGACGTACAATAGCAGAACCAGAGAGCATCGAAGCATTTGGTGCAGGATAATCGACGCTGAGAAGCTGAGGATTCCTTGTCCGCGCTCATCTTCTTCTACGCCAAACTTGGCTGCTGATCTGTCCTGGGTCTTTCACTCTTTTGCTGTTACGGCTTTTGCATTAGCCTCGGAAAGTGTGAGGAAAACAACAGCAAGGTAAATGGGTTTACCGTAGAATTGGGGTGTAGGGGATATCAAACCTGAGCTGCTAAACAACGTTGAATTTCTAGGCCCAAAGCCCATCAACACTTCGGTAATATCATGTTACAAAAGAAATGAAATGAAACGAAGATTACGAACCTATATGGAATTTGGACTAATCTCCTTCTGTAAGTAAGGTGATGTATGGTTGGACAAGCCCAAAGCAAGTACGTTTTTTTTTTTTGTTTTGTTTTATATTTTAAAAAAATTATATTCGTTAATAATATTTAAATATATAAATATAAAAATTTTTAAAAATAAAAAATTTAAATAATATAAATAAAAATAAATTTATTGATGGATCAAACCAAACCAATTTATGACCTAAAATTTTTTCATTCCCTTTGCTCAGACTCAAGTCAATCCAATTATCTTAAAAACTCGTTTTATTATTTATTATATTATAAAAATATAAAATATTATTTTTATATTCATATTTATAGTAATTTAAATTGAACAATTTGAATTTACAAAAAAATATTATTCAAAACCCAATCCCAATCCGTTCCAGCAAGATGAAGGGAAGACAGTTATCAACCTTTGTTTTTTTTAGAGACGTTACCATGAGAGGTTAAACTACGAAAAAGAGAGGTTGATGCTAACTTGAGATCCCAAAAGACCAAAACCCAAGTTCCGAGGCTTATCCAATTGGTTATCAAACACAACAGCAATAGTTAGTTACATGAGCACGAAGTTGAAAATTACAGTAGCATCCCACGTATTTCTTTTCTTTTCATCTTTAACATATCTAGAGCTCCTCTGTTTTGTATAATGGGTTCCTAGTTATCAAACCCAACAGCAATAATAAGTTACACGAGCACGAAGTTAAAAATTACAGTAGCATCCCACGTACTCTTTTGTTTTTCATCTTTAACATGTCTAGAGCTCCTCTGCTTTGTACAAGGGGTTCTTAGTTAGACTAAACCAGGGAGAGACTAATCAATAGTCCCTGCCTAAATTCCAACTTTCCAGATTATCCAAAAATTAGTAAATCCTAACTAACATGGTCAGTGCATCTATGGATTAAACTCTGATCAGCCCTCAATATTAGACTATTCAGGTAAAAAGAAATATATAAGTTTATTAGGTCGAAAACTGTGACACCTTCAATCATCGTCCTCAGAGGTCCACTGCTGCCGCATGAGTGCCATCCAAGTTTGCAAGATCCTAAATACCAAAATTACTTGATTTGAAGGATCAGAAAAGCTATGTGGATTTCCAACAAGAGAAAGTGAAACAAAATTCCCTGTATTCTCCGATGGTATTTAAGTGAAAAGCATTTTTAGTTCCTCGATACGTGCTGTTCGAACTTCTTGATCAGTTAAGGCACCGAAAATCATCCTCTGCTTACGTGCTTGCACTGCCTCCATCCTTTCCTCCACTGTTCCCTGCTATCCCGCATTCATATAGAAAAGCAGAATTGAAATTTAAAAACATAAAAAATTTGAACAATGCTAATGTATGTTTCAGTATTGAACATTTCTGACATGAATTCTAAACTCAAAGTTCCCACTGAATTTTAAGTTTAACTTGTCAAGCCCCTACAACACAAAATTGCGGGGGCATGAGCACAAATGGCAACTTCATTCCAGTTGAATACAGGTCTAGTGCATCTAATTTCTTTGAAAGGGACAAATTCATACCTTCACAATGAAACGTTTGATTGCCACCCTTTTAGTCTGTCCAATGCGATGAATGCGCATAACTGCTTGCTCTTCTACGGCTGGATTCCACCATGGATCCTGTATAAAAGCAAATCTTGACTACTAAGTCATCAATAACCAAGTAAGCATTTACCAAACACAAACATAGAGAACAAAAAAGCCAGTCGTATCATTAGTTACTAGTATGCTAAGATTTCCTGAATGAATATGCTAAACTACAGGTTACTCCTTAACAAATACCGAATAAAAACACAAAAAACAGAACACCAAGTCTGCACTTAATAAGTACAAAGTTATGTTCAGAATACTAGGACAAAGGCATTGGAAGCTGCAGTTAGATTGATTCCAACCCCACCAGCCTTCAGTGACATCAGCAACACCTGATCCAACAATCAAGTAAACGATATGAATCAAGCGATCTAGAAAACTATTAAAACAATATTCAGCCAGAAAGAAATACCACCACAGACCATAATGTTGCAATCTTCAGAAAACTGTTCTATTACTTTTTCACGCTGCTGTTGATTCAAAGTCCCATCCAGTCGAACAAAGGGAATGTTGCTCCTGGACATTAATAAGAATTATACTACCATCAACAACACTTACAAGAAAGACATTCACATCATTCTGTACTCATGATGAACAAGCCCAAAACACCTGCAAGGGCATAAGAAGAGAAGTGGGGGTAGAAAGGAAGAAAAAAGCTGATAAAAGCATGCCATGCTGTCTTTAACTAAATTGTTTTCATGAAATCAGCATGAAAAAGATTCAGAGTATCAAATACTGTTACATGTGCCCTTGCATCACATTCAACTGGTAGCAAAACCAACTTGAATGGAGTATGACTTCAACTATGTCAATCTGATAAATGAGTTGTTTAAAGGCCCCTCCAGATTATCAAAACATACCTATGAGTGATACAGCCACCATGTGCAACACTACTTTTTATGAAAGAAATAGTAATTCAAGACACTGATAGAGGTTTAACCATATATTAACCGCACATATTAAATCAATTAGGAATAAATACCGAGAAAGAGGAATCTGCAATAGATCCAAAAAAGCAGTCCACTGGCTGAAGACAATGCTCTTAGAGCCTGTTGAACGAAGATTTTCAAGTTCTTCCAATAAAACAGCAACCTTGGTTGACTCCACCCAATTTTTCTCAACATCAACTCGGAACCGAGTCGCAGTTGGGGCAGTAATAAGATCTTGCCTACTGATAGTTTTCCTGTAAGGTAAAAAAAAAAAAAAAAAAACACTCCTAAGACTAAAGGTTTTGTAAATTCATCTTAGAGTCAACCTTAGGCCATAGAAGTCAAGAATCCAAAAAAAAAAAGATCTGATTTCAAGATACCTACAAACAGGGCATAAACCAGAATTTGGATTCCGCCAACTTGCTAAAAGACACTCACGGCATAAGCGGTGAGCACATGGAGTCAATACAGCATCTTCAAATGCTTCAAGACAAATGGGACACTCTCCTTCCCCCTTGCGCAGCTCTTCAACCACCTCTTGGACATATGCCTTTGAAGGAACATCTTTGGCTTCCCCTTCTATGGGATTCTGCCCACCTTTAAGGAATCGCTGTGCCAGCTTATTCAAATCTGAGTATTCTCGTGTATCTCCTCGGCTAGAACACATTACAATTACACATCAAGATCAAAACCAAAGTTCGTTATTTTATAGAAGATGCAATAAAGTTACTAACAAGAATGGAAAAACAGTAGCATTTTATGTCTTCTTGAGCTGTTCTTTTAGGCCAATATAGGTTTTTTTTTTTTTTTTTTTTTTTTGGTAAAATAAATAATACAGTAAGCCACCAATATCCCTCAAGTATTGCCTGAACAGAGACAAGATCAAAGCAAAGATGATTATAAGGATGAGCACAAAATCAAATCAATACAGAAACAAAATCCATATAATAAATTCCAAGCGCATATCAGCAATGAAAAGGAGGACTGACAAACTCTTTACATATCCAGGAGACATTGCTTTGAGTAATTCAAACCAATTCCATCAACAATATGAACTTAAATTGAGCAACAGAGATTCCACATAAGCTATTAACTAACAGTTAGTATAGAGAGCCAGCCCAGCAGCCTCTCAAACCACCACCACCACAAGATAGGAAGGAATAAAGGGTAAGCAACAGACCTCATCACAAGAAATGGATGATCACAACATTGACGTAGACGTAGAAGTAACTCCAAAATAGAAGCATAATTATGAAGAATGCGCCCTTGTTCAACAAATTGGTCAAACTTCACCTGAACATATACCCACCAACACAGAACACTTATAGAGTAAAAAGGCAGCATGAAATGTAAATGAAACCAAGCGATAAATGAAGCAAGCTAATACAAGCTAGATTATACAACCTTCGATCTTTTAAATAGGGCTTCATAAAAGTCTTTTTCAGCTTCAGTGAGCTCGCAGTAAACCACCCTGACATCAGCTGGAGGGAGAACTAGAATTGGCCTAAAACAAACAAAATTTTAGAAGCATAATGTATAACAAGCTCAAATGAGACAACTAAGGATCCCTAGGCCGTATACTCACTTGCCCTCTCGATCTGTGCTAAACTTTGTTCTCCTTAACATTAGCGGCTTTAAGATTGACTGAACCAACTTTAGCCCTCTCTCATCACCCTCCTCAAATGGTTTTTGGATGAGTTTGTTCCACCTATATCTTAGCTAGTTAGCTAAACATTGTGAGAAATATAAAACACAGAGAATCTTTCCAGGTACCGAAAATTCAGAGAATCTGCTTTAAAATAGCCTTTAAAAAGGAATTTCTAATCATATCAACAGATACATAGAAGCAAAGAAAAGAAAAGTTTCATATATCACACAGACGGTGTTAATGTTCAGCATGTATTCATACTGATAAATCAGAAGTTCTCTCTCCGACCCAAAGAGAAACAAATATGACCTTATGAAGGTAATAGATTATCCAGGTGATGCACGCAGAAATAAGCATTAGAAAATTAAATGTAACTGTGTTTTTGCTACCATGCAAAAGAAATTCAACAAACAATCATGTCCAAATTTAGGGGGTTCAATAACCACATAGGTGATGCTTAAGATCATACCAAACATTTTCCATCAAAGAAGTTTTAAGAAACTTACCAGGGCCAATTTCCCCAAGGTTCTACCTTCAAAAACCGAAGAAGACTATATATATCCTCCAGCTTGTTCTGTGACAGTAAAGTTTCTTATTAGGAAGCAAAACAAAATCTTCGAAATCAATGAGCTACGAAGCAAGTGAGAAATAAGTCAAATTCCAACCTGAAATAGATCCTTCCAGAAATAAGAACTAATTTAAATAACACAAAACATGAAATTCTAAAATAAAAAAGGAACATTGTATGTGTAGAGAAGGAAATCTAAGTAAGCATGAAGAAACATACATTGATGGGCGCATTCAATAAGTATTACCCTTCACATCGTTAAATATATATCAGAAATCTACTTTGCCAATATCATAACTACAAAAAATAGTACGAGAAACAATTGTCACAAAGCAGAAAAGGCTTTGCTTCAAGCACGAAATAATAAATAGATATGAATTTTAGAACACTTGGCACATAATAATGTTGTTATGGTCAAAACTACAAGAAAATAATAAAGTCCATCATGCCAGGATTTCATACGCATTAGAGAAGTTCTTCTGAATTTTGACAAGTATAGATTCTTGACAGACAATGCATTGTTTTATGGTATTACATTTCATACACAACTTTATTTGTACCAAAGGTATATTAAGCAAATGAAAACAATAACTTCCCAATAAGGAAAAAGCCAAACTTTAGTTTGTAATTTCATTCATCTTTTAGGATATTGAACTCTCTTGTTTCTTTCTCTTTCTCACTCTATTCTTTTTCTTTGCCCTGTTGTTCTGCACGTTACCTTTCCCTTTCGGCTCTGTCTTTTCTCTGCCAAAATCCTTTTTCTGTCTCTCCCTTTTCTAGATCTCTCCCCCATGCTTTTTTTTTTTTTTTTTAACAATTAGTGAGGCCGGTGCTCAGCCAATGGAACAAGATTGAAGACAATGGAAGAAAATTCGAATGCACCATGAACACTAAGAAGCATTTTCCTTCAGTTGCACATATGAAACAAAGTGGTATAGAAAGAAACCTAAAATGCAAAAACTTGCTCTACACGTTCAAAAAGCATTTAAAAGAAAGGGTTACATACTTTTCTAAACTGTTATTTACCTGGATAGGAGTCCCAGTAATACACCAGCGACGATCACCAACTAAAGCTGTGGCAGCCATGGAAATTTGACTTTTAGAGGACTTTATGGTATGTGCTTCATCAAGAACAATCCTGAACCATCGAACTGAGTATAGTCCTCCATTATCTTCAGAATTCTGGAAAAATAAAGATAAATTAGATTTTACATGTATAAAGTAAGCAGTTATTTTAACCATAATAAAGGTAAGTAAGATATTTTATCCACCTCTGCTGAAAATTCTGAAGCTAAAACTCCGTATGTAGTAATTACAACATCATTCTGACTAAGAAGTTTTGCATCCTTTGGCCTACTTTGTCCATAATGAACATATAAAGACAAAGACCCAGGTTGCACACAAGTTTCAATCTCTGCCTGACAATACCCAAATGTTTAGAGCCACACTCAAGTAGCAGAAAAGTGAAGGACTATGGAGAAACAATGTAGATATTTGTAGAAGTGCTAAGTTCTGAATATGCAGATACTACTATAAGCAAAGACATAAACTAAGTCAACTTCAAAACAGAAAAGGCGAACCTTCCATTGACCAAGAAGAGTCATTGGACATATAATCAGATTGCCACCATTTGCAAGTTTGTTCTTTTGCTTTGACAACTTATCAAAGCCAGGAAATTTCGTTGCATTTTTCATGGAATTTGGTGATTGGCCAAATATATCATTGACATCGTCACTTTGATCAGACGGCTGATCTGGGTATTGACTATCTGATAGCCCTCCTCTTTCTGAATGGGTTACTAGGAGGGCTATTGTCATGATCGTCTTTCCCAGCCCCATAGCATCTGCCAGAATCTTCACAAGTAAAGGAAGTTAAGATGCAGTGAGAATGTAACAAGATGCAACTAAGTTAAATATACAGCAGCAATGGTAAGGGCATACTCCTCCTCTAGCCATGTGATGTGTGCTCGGGAATTCAATTGTAGCATCACCAGTAAATGCATTCAAGTAGACAACAGGCTCCCTCCTATAAAAAAAGATATTCCATCAGTATCCATTAACATAATGAGTGGAAGTAATCAGCTAAAAAGATCATCTGGCATACTCATCTGCTAGGCGATATGCTTCCCAACAAGGGTGCAGTGTTGTTGCTGCCTCATCCATGCAGCGTCCCTTCTCCACCTGAAACATCCACTGGAGGGCCTGCTTTTGGTAAGGGCGAAGTTCACACTGGAAGGTGCTAGGGGGATCCATTTCCTAAAGCACAATAATTGCCATGTGATTTCACCTCTCATTGAAAGTGATATGCTCTACAAACACTATTCAAAAATGACAATACCTCTAATTCAGAGTTGTCTCCTACACCAACAATATTGTCAAGATCAGCATCAGAGATGAATTCCTCATTTGCAACTTCGTTTCCACTTAGAGATTGATTCTTAAACTTGTTCGTAGGTAACAATGGGGTAGGAAGACCAGAACCATCCTGTCTCTACAGTATCATTCAGTAATTCAACCACTAAAAAGTCACTATTACTGAAATAGTAAATATAACTGTATTTATTTCACTACCTTTGTCTTCAAAGGTCGCTTCTTTGTGTACAAATCAACAGGAGCCAATTCTGCCTAGTTGTCATAAAACAACAGGAACGACATTGTTCATTAAAATATTTGAGATAAAAAAATTGGTACAATAAAAAACTGTGTATTAAATCTATTTTACTTAATTCATGATAATGTTATCAAACAGGTAATCACTAATCATAACCAAAAAAATACATCAAAACTCAAGGCAACCCATTACCTTCTTAAAGGGTTTTAGGTCAAGCAACCGGAACAAATTTGGAAGAGGGTGTACACCAGATTCCTCAATGGAATTGCTCGCTGCCTTGAGTGAAGTCTGCTGATACTTATGGAACATGGAACTATTAATGTATACACTAGGTCAAACCAAAAATTCACAGTCATCAAAACAATATTCAATAATCAACACAAATACCCATTTCACGAACTAACAAAGAGTAAAAAATTCAAACAAGCGCACCTTAAAGATAAAACAACAGTATCCATTATACCCAACACATCGGGAGCTGATTTACACTTCCCCTCAACTCTAACCTTCTTATCCCTCACAAGCGGCAATAGACAACGTGCCCACTCATTGGGTATTCTACCGATCTGCCAAAATAATCAGATGCCTTTTTTTTGTTTTTCAAATTCTTTGCTATTATAATTTATATTAAAGTTTTGCTTCCATAAATAAAAGTAGGTAGCCGAAAAAGAAAATATTATTTCTAAAATTTTAATTAAAAAATTTTTACCTCCCCAGAGTTCTTGGTAGAGAACCTAACAATCTCTGAACAAACTGCTGGCGCTGGCCTTCCTTTTCCAACTCCTTTGGGCACCGGCCCCGACGGACTCGAACCACTACTCTTTAAAGGAAACGTAAAGTAAATTTCCTCCCCAGCTTTCACTTTTCTCCCTTTACTCGTCGAAAGCCCGGGGACCTCGCTGGAGCCAACAAGCCACCAATCATTTTCAAGCCTAACATTCTCTTCATCTTCCAAAGTATTAGCACCACAAGCGACATTTCCATTAATACTAATACCAGAATTCTTTCTCTCTTTTCCTGTTTTCTTCGGTTTTACACAATCTGGCACTGTATTGGAGCTCCAATTTCGGGTCTCGGCTACGGGTTGTTTCTCTCTGTGCTTGAAATTGGGAGGCGAGTCGAATATTATGTTGATGGCGGCGGTGGCGTCATTTTTGGCCAAGTGTAGGGCTCTGATTATGTCCATCTCGGAATAGTCTGATCCGACAATTGATTGGACGGTGGAAATGAGCTCCTCAGTCACCTTATTCCCACCCATCGGACAATTCTCAAGGAAAAAAAAAGCCTAACCCTAGCACCGAATTAATCCGACTTGTGCTATTTTTATTTCCGATGTAAGGATGGAACTGTTCGACCGTAGGTAAGCAAGAGAGGGATTTGAATTCTGAGGGCCAATTGCTAAAATGCGCTCGGTGTTGCATTTATCCGACGTCCGAGATGGCGGTAGAGCGTTGTAGAAAATTAAAGGGGATGACGATGTGATACGAGATATGGTGATATTAGTAGACACCTAATACGTCAACGTTTTCACTTTTCACTCCAGGCTTTTTTATACAAATAATATATTTTTTTATATATAAAAATAGATTAAAATTAGATTATTTATC
>JBBYHO010516105.1:0-19195 GCA_038382025.1 Adansonia gregorii | reverse complement strand
GTTTTCAATTGGATAAACTCGGATTTAGACAACAATCTCCTTTCCTTTAATGATTGGGCACCACAAATTCATTCTCCGCACAGGGGTAAATGAAATAATGTATTAGTTTCATAAGAAATACTTCTCTGTCGGCCATTTTTAGAAATAAATTTCATTTTCCAATTGGATAAACATGGATTCACATCATACTCTCATTTCATTTCATGATTGGGCAGCAAAAACACATTCTCCTCGTTGGAATAAATGTATTGATGCAAAAGAAAAACATCTCTTTCTACCATTTTTGGAGTTAAAGTTCATTTTTCAATTGGATAAACATGGATTCACATAATAATCTCTTTTCTTTTAGTTATGGGCGCAACAAACTCATTCTTCGCACTAGGATAAATGAATTTATGCTTTGCTTTCATAAGAAAAACTTCTGTTTTGGCTATTTTTAGAGTTAAAGTTCGTCTTCCAATTGGGATAAACAAGGATTCACATAATAATCTCTTTTCATTTCATGATTGGGCACCATCAACACATTCTCCTCATTGTGATAAATGCTACCAATGCTTTGGTTTCATAGGAAAAACATGTTTTTCTGCCATTTTTAGAATTAAAGTTCATATTTCAATTGGATAAACATGGGTTCACATAATAACCTCCTTTCATTTCATGATTGGGCACGATAAACACAATCTCCTTATTAGGATAAATGATATTGATGCTTTGGTTACATAAAAAAAATCTTTTTCTACCATTTTAAGAATTAAAGTTTGTTTTTCAATTAGGTAAACACGAATTCACATAATAATCTCGTTTCTTTTAATGATTAGGCAGTACAAATTAATTCTCTGCACTGGGATAAATGAATTAATACCTTGGTTTCATAACAAATACTTCTCTTTTAATGATTTTTAAAATTAAAGTTCGTTTTTCAATTGGGATAAACATGGATTCACATAATAATCTCCTTTCATTTCATGATCAGGCACCATAAACACATTCTCCTCATTAGGATAAGTGATATTGACGCTTTGGTTTCATAAGAAAAACATCTCTTTCCACTATTTTTAGTGTAAAAGTTTATTTTTCAATTGGATAAACACGGATCACATAATAATCTCCTTTCATTCAATTATTAGCCACCACAAATTCATTTTTCGCACTGGGATAAATGAATTAATGCTTTGCTTTCATAAGAAATACTTTCCTTTCGGCCATTTATGGAATTAAAGTTTATTTTTGAATTGGGATAAATGATATTAATGCTTTGGTTTTGTAAGGAAAAAAAAACTTTTTCTATTATTTTCGGAATTGAAGTTCATTTTTCAATTGGATAAGCATGAATTCACATAATAACCTCCTTTTATTTCATGATTGGGCACCATAAACACATCCTTCTCATTGGGATAAATGATATTGATGCTTTAGTTTCATAAGAAAAACATCTATTTCTACCATTTTTAGTGTTAAAGTTCATTTTTCAATTGAATAAATACGGATTCACATAATAATCTTCTTTCTTTTAATTATTGGGCACCACAAATTCATTCTCTACACTGGGATAAATGAATTGATGTTCTGCTTTCATAAGAAATACTTCTATTTCTACCATTTATGGAATTAGAGTTCACTTTCAAATTAGGGTAAATAAGGATTCACATTATAGGCTCATTTCATTTCATGACTGGGCACCATAAACACATTCTCCTTATTAGGATAAATGGTATTGATGCTTTGGTTTCATAAGAAAAACATATATTTCTACCATTTTTAGAATCAAAGTTCGTTTTTCAATTGGATAAACGTAGATTCACAAAAAAATCTCCTTTCATTTCATGATTGGGCACCATAAACACATTCTCTTCATTGGGATAAATGATATTGACACTTTGGTTCCATAAGAAAAGCATCTCTTTCTACCATTTTTAGAATTAAAGTTTATTTTTCTATTGGGAAAACATGATTCACATAATAATCTCCTTTCTTTTAATTATTGGGTGCCATAAATTCATTTTCCTCATTGGGATAAGTGGTATTGATGCTATGGTTTCATAAGAAAAACTCCTTTTTCTACCATTTTTAGAATTAAAGTTCATTTTTCAGTTGCAAAAGCATAGATTCACATAATAACCTCTTTTCATTTGATGATGGGGCACCATAAACACATTCTCCTTATTGGGATAAATGATATTGACACTTTGGTTTCATAAGAAAAACATCTCTTTCGACCATTTTTAGAATTAAAGTTTGTTTTTCAATTGGGTAAACACTGATTCACATAATAATCTTTTCTTTTTTTAATGATTGAGCACCACAAATTCATTCTCCTTATTAGGATAAATGGTATTGATGCTTTGGTTTCATAAGAAAAGCTTGTCTTTCTTTCTTTTTTAGAATTAATGTTCGTTGGTTGATTTTGACAAACACAAATTCACATAATAATCTCTTTTCTTTTTGCGATTAGGCACCATAAACACATTTTTCCCACTAGGATAATTGATATTGAGGCCTTGATGTCATAAGAAAAACATCTATTTTTACCATTTTTAGAATTAAAGTTCATTTCTCAATTAGGATAAACACGGATTCACATCATAATCTCCTTCCATTTCATGGTTGGGCACCATAAAGACATTCTCCTCATTGGGATAAATGATATTGACGCTTTGGTCTCATAGGAAAAAAAATCTCTTTCTACCATTTTTAGAATTAAAGTTCATTTTTCAATTGGATAAACATAGATTCACATAACAATCTCATTTCTTTTAATTATTGGGCACCACAAACTCATTCTCCGTACTAGGATAAATGAATTGATGCTTTGCTTTCATAAGAAAAACTTTTTTCGGCCATTTTTAGAGTTGAAGTTTGTTTTTCAATTGGGATAAACAAGGATTCAAATTATAATCTCCTTTATTTCATGATTGGGTGCCATAAACACATTCTTCTCATTAGGATAAATGGTACTGATGCTTTGGTTTCATAAGAAAAACATCTTTTTCTACCAGCTTTAGAATTAAAGTTCATTTTTCAATTGGATAAACACAGATTCGCATCATAATCTCCTTTCATTTCATGATTGGGTACCAAAAACACATTCCCCTTATAGGGATAAATGATATTGATGCTTTGGTTTCATAAAAATATAACTTTTTCTACCATTTTAGAATTAAAATTTGTTTTTCAATTGGGTGAACATAGATTCACATAATAATCCCCTTTCTTTTAATGATTAGGCACTACAAATTAATTCTCCGCACTAGGATAACTAATTTGATGCTTTGGTTTCATAAGAAACACTTTTCTTTCGGTGATTTTAAATTAGAGTTCATTTTTCAATTGGGATAAACACAGATTCCCATAATAATCTCCTTTTATTGCTTGATTGGGCACCATAAACACATTATCCTCATTGGGATAAATGATATTGACACTTTGGTTTCATAAGAAAACCATCTCTTCACCATTTTTAGTGTTAAAGTTTGTTTTCAATTGGACAAATATGAATTCACATAATAATCTCCTTTCTTTGAATTATTGGGCACCACAAATTCATTCTCTACACTAGGCTAAATCAATTGATGCTTTGCTTTCATAGGAAATACTTATGTTTTGGCCATTTATGGAATTAAAGTTCGCTTTCGAATTGGGATAAACAAGGATTCACATCATAAGCTCTTTTCATTTCATTACTATGCACCATAAACACATTCTCCTTATTAGGATAAATGGTATTGATGCATTGGTTTCATAAGAAAAACATCTCTTTCTACCATTTTTAGAATTAAAGCTTGTTTTTCAATTGGATAAAGATGGATTCACATAATAACCTCATTTCATTTCGTTATTAGGCACCATAAACACATTCTCCTAATTGGGATAAATGATATTAAGGTTTTGGTTTCATAAGAAAAACATCTTTTTTGACCATTTTCAGAATTAAAGTTCGTTTTTCAATTGGAAAACCTCAGATTCACATAATAATCTCTTTTCTTTTAATGATTGGGCACCATAAATTCAATCGCCACATTGGGATAAAGGGTATTGATGCTTTGATTTCATAATAAAAACATCTCTTTCTACCATTTTTAGAATTAAAGTTTATTTTTCAGTTTGACAAACACGAATTCACATAATAATCTCCTTTTATTTCATGATTTGGCACCATAAACACATTCTCCTCATTGGGATAAATATATTGATGCTTTGGTTTAATAAGAAAAACATCTCTTTCTACCATTTTTAGAATTAAAGTTCATTTTTCAATTGGATAAACACAGATTCACATAATAATCTCCTTTCATTTCGTTATTAGGCACCATATACACATTCTCCTCATTGGGATAAATGATATTAAGGTTTTAGTTTCATAAGAAAAACATCTCTTTTGACTATTTTTAGAATTAAAGTTTGTTTTTCAATTAGATAACCTCAGATTCACATAATAATCTCCTTTCTTTTAATGATTCGGCACCATAAATTCCACATAATAATCTCCTTTCTTTTAATGATTCGGCACCATAAATTCTTTCTCCATATTGGGATAAATGGTATTGATGCTTTGGTTTTATAAGAAAAACATCTATTTCTACCATTTTTAGAATTAAAGTTCATTTTTCATTTTGATAAACATGGATCCACATAATAATCTCTTTTTATTTCATAAATTGGCACCATAAACACATTGTCCTCATTGGGATAAATAATATTAATGCTTTAGTTTCAAAAGAAAAACATCTCTTTCCACCATTTTTAGTGTTAAAGTTCATCTTTCAATTGGATAAACATGGATTCATATAATAATCTCTTTTCTTTTAATTATTGGGCATCACAAATTCATTCTCCGCACTGGGATAAATGAATTGATGCTTTGCTTTCATAAGAAATACTTCTGTTTTAGCCATTTATAGAATTAGACTTCATTTTCCAATTGGGATAAACATGGATTCGCATCAGAATCTCCTTTCATTTCATGATTGGGTACCATAAACACATTCTCCTTATTGGGATAAATGGTTTTAATGCTTTGGATTCATAAGAAAAACATCTCTTTCTACCATTTTTAGAATTAAAGTTCATTTTTCAATTGGATAAACACGGATTCACATAAAAATCACCTTTCATTTAATTATTAGGCACTATAAACACAATCTTTTTATTGGGATAGACGATATTAAGGCTTTGGTTTCATAAGAAAAACATCTCTTTTGACCATTTTTAGAATTAAAGTTTATTTTTCATTTGGATACCCTCTGAATCACATAATAATCTCATTTCTTTTAATGATTAGACACCACAAATTCATTCTCCTTATTGCGATAAATGTTATTGATGCTTTGGTTTCAAAAGAAAAACTTCTCTTTCTATCATTTTTAAAATTAACATTCGTTGGTCGAATTTGACAAATAGGAATTCACATAATAATCTCCTTTCTTTTTCTGATTAGGCACTATAAACACATTCTCCTTATTGGGATAAATGGTTTAATGCTTTGGTTTCATAAGAAAAGCATCTCTTTCTACCATTTTTAGAATTAAAGTTTGTTTCTTAATTAGGTAAACACGAATTCAGATAATAATCTACTTTCTTTTAATGATTAGGCATAATAAATTCATTCTCTGCACTGGGAAAAATGAATTGATGCTTTGGTTTCATAAGAAATACTTCTCTTTCGGCCATTTTCAAAAATAAATTTCATTTTTTAGCTGGGATAAACACGGATTTACATCATAATCTCTTTTCATTTCATGATTGGGCACCATAAACACATCCTCCTCGTTGGGATAAATGATATTTACGCTTTGGTTTCATAAGAAAACATCTCTTTCTATCATTTTTAGAATTAAAGTTCATTTCTCAACTGGATAAACATGAATTCAGATAATAATCTACTTTCTTTTAATGATTGGGCACTACAAATTCATTCTCTACACTAGGATAAATGAATTGATGTGTTGGTTTCATAAGAAATACATCTTTTTCAACCATTTATAGAATTCAAGTTTGTTTTCCAATGGGATAAACATGGATTCACATCATAATCTCCTTTCATTTCATGATTGGCCATCATAAACACATTCTCCTTATTAGGATAAATGGTATTGATGTTTTGGTTTCATAAGAAAAACATCTCTTTTTACCATTTTTAGAAGTAAAGTTCGTTTTTTAATTGGACAAACTAAGATTTACATAATAATCTCCTTTCTTTTAATAATTTGGCGCCACGAATTCATTCTCCTTATTGAGATAAAAGAATTGATGCTTTGGTTTCACAAGAAAAACTTCTCTTTCCATAATTTTTAGAATTAATGTTCATTGGCCGATTTCGACAAACACGAATTCACATAATAATCTCTTTTTTTTTGTGTGTTAGGCATCATAAATGTTACTCTTCATTAGGATAAATTACATTCATGCTTTGGTTTCATAAGAAAAACATCTCTTTCTACCATTTTTAAAATTAATGTTCATTCATCGAATTGAAAAACCATGGATTCACAGAATAATCTCCTCTCTTTTCATGAGTACACACCATAAATACATTCTTCTTATTGGGGTAAATGATATTGAAGCTTTGGCTTTAACGGAAAAACATCTCTTTTTACCATTTTTAGAATTAGAGTTCATTTTCAACTGAGATAAACATGCATTCACATAATAATCTCCTTTCTTTTAATGATTGGGCACCACAAAATCATTCCCCGCACTGGAATAAATAAATTGATGCTTTGGTTTTATAAGAAATATTTCTTTTTTGGTGATTTTAGAATTAAAGTTCACTTTTCAATTGGGATGAACATGAATTCACATAATAATCTCATTTCTTTTCATTGTCAGGCACCATAAACACATTCTCCTCATTGGGATAAATGATATTGAGGCTTTGGTTTCATAAGAAAAACATCTCTTTTTACCATTTTTAGAATTAAAGTTCATTTTTCAATTGGATAAACTCTGATTTACAAAACAATCTCCATTTTTTTAATGATTAGGCACCACAAATTCATTCTCCGCAAAGGGATAAATGAAATGATGCATTGGTTTCAGAAGAAATACTTCTTTTTTGGCCATTTCAGAAATAAATTTCGTTTTCTAACTGGGTTAAACACGGATTCACATCATAATCTCCTTTCATTTCATGATTGGGCACCATAAACGCATTCTCCTTATTAGGATAAATGGTATTGATGCTTTGTTTCATAGGAAAAACTTCTCTCGCTACCATTTTTAGAATTAAAGTTTATTTTTCAATTGGATAAATATGGATTCACATAATAATCTCTTTTCTTTTAATTATTGGGCACCACAAATTCATTCTATAAAAGAATTGATGCTTTGCTATCATAAGAAAAACTTCTTTTTTAGCCATTTTTAGAATTGAAGTTCATTTTTCAATTGGGATAAACAGGGATTCACATCATAATCTCTTTTCATTCTATGATTGGGCACCATAAACACATTCTCCTCATTGGGATATTTTGTATTGATGCTTTGGTTACGCATGAAAAATATCCTTTTTCTGTCATTTTCAGAATTAAAGTTCATTTTTCAATTGGATAAATACGGATTCACATAATAATCTTCTTTCATTTCATGATTGGGCACCGTAAACACATTTTCTTTATTAGGATAAACAATAGTGATGCTTTGATTTTATAAGAAAAACATCTCTTTCTACTATTTTCAAATGTAAAGTTCAATTAGATAAACATGGATTCACATAATAATCTTATTTATTTTAATGATTGGGCACCACAAATTTGTTCTTCGCACTGGGATAAATGAATTGATGCTTTGGTTTCATAAGAAAAACTTTTCGTTCTACCATTTTTAGAATTAATGTTCGTTGGTCGATTTCGACAAACATGAATTCACATAATAATCTCTTTTTTTTTTCGTGATTAGGTATCATATGCACATTCTCCTTATTGGGATAAATTACATTAATGCTTTGGTTTCATAAGAAAAACATCTCTTTCTTCCATTTTTAGAATTATTGTTCATTCGTCGATTTAGACAAACATGGATTCATAGAATAATCTCCTTTCCTTTCATGAGTAGGCACCATAAGCACATTCTCCTAGTTGGGATAAATGATATTGAAGCTTTGGTTTCATAAGAAAAACATCTCTTTTACCACTTTTAGAATTAAAGTTCATTTTTTGATTGGACAAACTTAGATTTACATAATAATCTCCTTTCTTTTAATGATTGGGCGCCACAAATTCATTCTCTTCATTGGGATAAAAGAATTGATGCTCTGGTTTCATAAGAAAAACTTCTATTTCAACAATTTTTAGAATTAATGTTCATTGGCCGATTTTGATAAACATGAATTCACATAATAATATCTTTTTTTTTGTGATTAGGCATCATAAACTCATTCTCCTTATTGGGATAAATTACATTCATGCTTTGGTTTCATAAGAAAAATATCTTTTTCTACCATTTTTAGAATTAATGTTCATTCGTCGATTTGGACAAACACGGAGTCATAGAATAATCTCCTTGCCGTTTGTGAGTAGGCACCATAACACATTCTCCTCATCGGCTTCAATGAAAAAAACTCTTTCTACCATTTTTAGAATTAAAGTTCATTTTTCAACTAGGATAAATATGTATTCACATAATAATCTCTTTCTTTTAATGATTGGGCACTACAAAATCATTCTCTGCACTGGGATAAATGAATTGATGCTTTGCTTTTATAGGAAATATTTCTTTTTCGGTGATTTTTAGAATTAAAGTTCGTTTTTCAATTGGGATGAACGCGGATTCATATAATAATCTCCTTTCTTTTCATTGTTAGGCACCATAAATACATTCTCCGCATTAGGATAAATGATATTGAGGCTTTGGTTTCATAAGAAAAAAATCTCTTTTTACCATTTTTAGAATTAGAGTTTATTTTTCAATTTGGACAAACATGGATTCACATAATAATCCCATTTCTTTTAATTATTCGGCACCACAAATTCATTGTCCATACTAGGATAAATGAATTGATGCTTTGCTTTTATAGGAAACACTTTTCTCTTGGGCATTTATAAAATTAAAGTTCATTTTCCAATCGGGATAAACATAGATTCAGATCACAATCTCCTTTCATTTCATGATTGCGCACTATAAACACATTCTCCTCGTTGGGATAAATGTTATTGATGCTTTGGATTCATAATAAAAATATCTATTCATACCATTTTTAGAATTAAAGTTCATTTTTCAATTGGATAAATATGGATTCTCACAATAATCTCATTTTTTTTTATTATTGGGCACCACAAACTCATTCTCTGCACTAGGATAAATGAATTAATGCTTTGCTTTCATAAGAGAAACTACTCTTTCGACCATTTTTAGAATTAAAGTTTATTTTTTAATTGGGATAAACATGGATTCACATCATAATCTTTTTTCACTTCATGATTAGGCACCATAAACACATTCTCCTCATTGGGATAAATGGTATTGATGCTTTGGTTCATAAGAAAAACATCATTTTCTACCATTTTTAGAATTAAATTCATTTTTCAATTCGATAAATACAGATTCACATAATAATAACATCACTTTCTACCATTTTTAGAATTAAATTCATTTTTCTATTGGATAAACATAGATTCACCTTATACTCTTCTTTCATTTCATGACTGGGCACCATAAACATATTCTTCTTATTGGGATAAATGATATTGATGCTTTGGTTTCATAAGAAAAACATCTCTTTCTAAAAATTTTAGAATTAAAGTTCATTTTTCAATTGGATAAATGCAGATTCACATAACAATCTCCTTTCCTTTCATGATTAGGTACCATAAACACATTCTCCTCGTTGGGATAAATGGTATTTATTCTTTGGTTTCATAAGAAAAATATCTTTTTTCACCATTTTTAGAATTAAAGTTCAGTTTTCAATTAGATAAACAGGGATTCACATAGTAATCTCTTTTCATTTCGTTATTAGGCACCATGAACATATTTTCCTGATTGGGATAAATAATATTAAGGCTTTGGTTTCATAAGAAAAACAACACTTTTGATCGTTTTTAGGATTAAAGTTTGTTTTTCAGTTGGATAACCTTAGATTCACATTATAATCTCCTTTCATTTAATGATTGGGCACCACAAATTCATACTTCTCGTTGGGATAACTAGTATTGATGCTTTGGTTTCATGACAAAAACTGCTCTTTCTACCATTTTTAGAATTAATGTTCATTGGTCGATTTCGACAAACATGAATTCACAAAATAATCTCCTTTCTTTTTGTGATTAGGCACCATAAGCACATTCTCCTCAGTTGGATAAATGACATTGAGGCTTTGGTTTCATAAGAAAAACATCTCTTTTTACTATTTTTAGAATTAAAGTTCATTTTTCAAGTGGATAAACTTAGATTTACATAATAATCTCCTTTCTTTTAATGATTGGGCACCACAAAGTCATTCTTTTTAGTAGGATAAATGAATTGATGCTTTGGTTTCATAGGAAAAACTTCTCTTTCCATAATTTTTAGAATTAATGTTCGTTGGTCGATTTCGACAAACTTAAACTCGCATAATAATCTTCTTTTTTTCATGATTAGGCATTATAAATGCATTCCCCTTGTTGGGATAAATTATATTCATGCTTTGGTTTCATAAGAAAAACATATCTTTCTACCATTTTTAGAATTAATGTTCATTGTCGATTTGAACAAACACAGATTTATAGAATAATCTCCTTTCCTTTTGTGAGTAGGCACCATAAACACATTCTCCTCATTGGGATAAATGATATTGAAGCTTTGGCTTCAACGAAAAAAATCTCTGTCTACCATTTTTAGAATTAAAGTTCATTTTTCAACTAGGATAAACATGCATTTACATAATAATCTTATTTTTTTAATGATTCGGCACCACAAAATCATTCTCCGCACTGGGATAAATGAATTGATGCTTTGGTTTCATAAGAAATATTTTGCTTTTGGTGATTTTTAGAATTAAAGTTCATTTTTCATTTGGGATAAATAGAAATCACATAATAATCTCCTTTCATTTCATGATTGGGCACCATAAACACATTCTCCTTATTGGGATAAAGGATATTGACGCTTTGGTTTCATAAGAAAACCTTTCTTTCTACCATTTTTAGTGTTAAAGTTTATTTTCAATTGGATAAACACGAATTCATATAGTCGTCTCTTTTCTTTTAATAATTGGGCACCATAAACACATTCTCTTCATTAGGATAAATGATATTGAGGCTTTGGTTTCGTAAGAAAAAGATGTCTTTTTACCATTTTTAGAATTAAAGTTCATTTTTTAATTGGATAAACTTGGATTTACATAATAATCTCCTTTCTTTTAATGATTGGGCACCACAAATTCATTCTCTTCATTTGGATAAATGAATTGATCCCTTGGTTTCAAAAGGAAAAATTCTCTTTCTACCATTTTTAGAATTAATGTTCGTTGGTCGATTTTGACAAATATGAATTCACATAATAATCTTCTCTCTTTTAATGATTGGGCACCATAAATTCATTCTCCTCATTGGAATAAATGAATTGATGCTTTGGTTTCATAAGAAAAACTTTGCTATCTACTATTTTTAGAATTAATGTTCATCGATCAATTTCGACAAACATGGATTCACAAAATAATCTCCTTTCTTTTCATGATTAGGCATCATAAACATATTTTCCTCATTGGGATAAATAATATTCATGCTTTGGTTTCATAAGAAAAACATCTCTTTCTACCATTTTTAGAATTAATGTTTGGACAAACATGGATTCACATAATAACCACCCTTCCTTTCATGATTAGGCACCATAAACACATTCTCCTCATTGGGATAAATGATATTGAAGCTTTGGTTTCAACGAAAAACCATCTTGTTTTATCATTTTTAGAATCAAAGTTCATTTTTCAATTGGATAAACTCAGATTTACATAATAATCTATATTCTTTTAATGATTTGGCACCATAAATTCATTCTCCTCACTAAGATGAATGAAGTGATGCTTTGGTTTTATAAGAAAAACTTTCCTTCCTACCATTTTTAGAATTAATGTTCATTGGTCGATTTTGACAAACACGGATTTACATAACAATCTTCTTTCTTTTCGTGATTGGGCGCCATAAACGCATTCTTCACATTGAGGTAAATAATATTGAGGCTTTGGTTTCATAACAAAAACATCTTTTTTTACCATTTTTAAGGTTAAAAGTGCTTTTTCCAATTGGATAAATTCGGATTTACACAATAATCTCCTTTCTTTTAATGATTGGGCGCCATAAATTCATTCTCCTCATTAGGATAAATGAATTCATACTTTGGTTTCATAAGAAAAACTTCTTTTCCTACCATTTTTAGAATTAATGTTTGTTAGTCGATTTCGACAAATACAGATTCACATAATAATCTCCTTTCTTTCCATGATTAGGCATCATAAACACATTCTCTTTATTGGGATAAATGAAATGATGCTTTGGTTTCATAAGAAAAACTTCTCTTTCTACCATTTTTAGAATTAATGTTAATTCATCGATTTCCACAAATACGGATTCATATAATAATCTCATTTCTTTTTCATGATTAGGTGCCATAATCACATACTCCTTGTTGAGATAAATGATACTAAGGCTTTGGTTTCATAAGGGAAACATCTTTTTTTACCATTTTTAGAATTAAAATTCTTTTTTCAATTGGATAAACTCAAATTCACATAATAATCTCTTTTCTTTTAATAATTAGGCAACACAAATTCATTCTCCTCATTAGGATAAATGAATTGATGCTTTGCTTTTATAAGAAAAACTTCTCTTTCTACTATTTTTAGAATTAATGTTCGTTGGTCGATTCTGACAAATACGGATTCACATAATAATCTCCTTTCTTTTAATTATTGGGCACCATAAATTCATTCTCCTCATTGGATAAATGAATTGATGCTTTGGTTTCATAAGAAAAATCTCTTTTTCTACTATTTTTAGAATTATTGTTCATTGGTCGATTTTGATAAACATGGATTCACATAATAATCCCCTTTCTTTTAATAATTAGACATCATACACACATTCTCCTCATTAGGATAAATGATATTCATGCTTTGATTTCATAAGAAAAACATCTGTTTTTACCATTTATGAATTAATGTTTGTTCATTGATTTGGACAAGCATGGATTCACATAATAACCACTCTTCTTTTTGTGATTAACCACCATAAACGCATTTCCCTTATTGGGATAAATGATATTGAAGCTTTCGTTTTAACAGAAAAACATCTCTCTCTATCTTTTTTAGAATCAAAGTTCATTTCTCAAATGGATAAACTCGAATTTACATAATAATCTCCATTCTTTTAATGATTGGGCACCATAAATTTATTTTCCTCATTGGGATAAATGAATTGATGCTTTGGTTTCATAAGAAAAACTTCTCTTCCTACCATTTTAGAATTAATGTTCGTTGGTCAATTTCGACAAACATGGATTCACATAATAGTCTCTTTTTTTTTCGTGAATATGTGCCATAAACACATTCTCCCTATTGGGATAAATGATATTGAGGCTTTGGTTTCATAAGAAAAACTTTTCTTTTTGCCATTTTTTAAATTAAATTTCATTCTATAATTGGATAAACTCGGATTTACATAATAATCTCTTTTCTTTTAATGATTGGGCACCACAAATTCATTCTCCTCATTAGGATAAATGAATTGATGCTTTGGTTTCAAAAGAAATACCTCTCCTTCTGCGATTTTTAAAATTAAAGTCCATTTTTCAATTGGGATAAACATAGATTCATAGAATAATATCCTTTTATTTCATGACTGGGCACCATAAACACATTCTCTTTATTGGGATAAATGGTATTGACGCTTTGGTTTCATAAGAAAACATCTCTTTCTAGCATTTTTAGTATTAAAGTTTGTTTCTCAATTGGATAAACTCGGATTCACATAATAATCTCCTTTCTTTTAATGATTGGGCACCATAAATTCATTCTTCACACTAGGATAAATGAATTGATGCTTTGGTTTCATAAGAAATACTACTCTTTCTACCATTTTTAGAATTAATGTTCATTGGTCAATTTTGACAAACCCGAATTCACGTTATAATCTCCTCTCTTTTTGTGATTAGGCACAATAAACACATTCTGCATACTAGGATAAATGATATTGAGGCTTTGGTTTTATACGAAAAACATCTCTTTTGACCATTTTTAGAATTAAAGTTCATTTTTCAATTGGATAAACTCAGATTCACATAATAATCTCCATTCTTTTAATGATTGGGCAGCACAAATTCATTTGCCTCATTAGGATAAATGAATTGATGCTTTGAATACATAAGAAAAACTACTCTTTCCATGATTTTTATAATTAATGTTCGTTGGTCGATTTCAACAAACACAGATTCATATAATAATCTGCCTTCTTTTTATTATTAGGCATTATAAATGCATTCTCCTTATTGGGATAAATTATATTCATGCTTTGGTTTCATAAGAAAAATATCTTTTTCCACCATTTTTAGAATTAATGTTCATTCATCAATTTGGACTAACACGGATTCATATAATAATTTCCCTTCATTTCGTGATTAGGCACCATAAACACATTCTCCTCATTAGGATAAATGATTTTGAAGCATTGGCTTCAATGGAAAAATTTCTCTTTCTACCATTTTTAAAATCAAAGTTTATTATTCCACTAGGATAAACACGCATTCACATAGTAATCTCCTTTGTTTTAATGATTGGGCACCACAAAATCATTCTCTGCACTGGGATAAATGAATTGATGCTTTGGTTTCATAACAAATACTTCTCTTTTAGTCATTTTTAAAATTAAAGTTCATTTTCTGATTAGGATAAACACGGATTCACATCATAATCTCCTTTCATTTCATGATTGTGCACCATAAACACATTCTCCTCATTGGGATAAATGGTATTGACACTTTGGTTTCATAAGAAAACATCTCTTTCTACCATTTTTAGAATTAAAGTTCGTTTCTCAATTGGATAAACATGGATTCACATAATAATCTACTTTCTTTTAATGATTGGGCACCATAAATTCATTCTCTGCACTGGGATAAATGAATTGATGCTTTGGTTTCATGAGAAAGACTTCCCTTTCAGTGATTTTTAAAATTAAACTTTATTTTTTAATTAGGATAAATACAGATTCACATAATAATCTTCTTTAATTTCCTGATTGGGCACCATAAACACATTCTCCTCATTGGGATAAATGGTATTAAGGCTTTGTTTTCATAAGAAAAACATCTTTTTTGACTATTTTTAGAATTAAAATTTATTTTTCAACTGGATAAACTCATATTCATATAATAATCTCCTTTTTTTTTAATTAGGCACAAATTCATTCTCCTTATTGGGATAAATGGTATTGATGATTTGGTTTCATAATAAATACTTCTTTACCTACCATTTTTAGAATTAATGTTCATTAGTCGATTTCATCAAACGTGAATTCACATTATAATCTCTTTTGTTTTTGTGATTAGGCACTATAAACACATTTTTCTCACTAGGATAAATGATGTTGGGGCTTTGTTTCATAAGAAAAACATCACTTTTTGCCATTTTTTAGAATTAAAGTTTGTTTTTCAATTGGACAAACTCATATTTAGAAAATAATCTCCTTTCTTTTAATGATTGAGCCCCACAAATTCATTATTTTCATTGGGATAAATGAATTGATGCTTTAGTTTCATAAGAAAAATTTTTCTTTCCATAGATTTTAGAATTAAATGTTCGTTGGTTGATTTTGACAAACACGGATTTAGATAATAATCTTTTTTTTCGTGATTAGGCATCATAAGCTCGTTCGCCTCATTTGGATAAATGATATTCATTGGTTTCATAAGAAAAACATCTCTTCCAACCATTTTTAAAATTAAAGCTCGTTTTTCAATTGGATAAATATAGATTCACATAATAATTTCCTTTCTTTTAATGATAAGCCACAAAAAATTCATTCTTCGCACTGGGTTAAAAAAATTGATGCTTTGGTTTCATAAGAAATAGTTCTCTTTCAGGCATTTTAGAATTAAAGTTTATTTTCAATTGGGATAAACACGGATTCACATTATATTCTTCATTGATTTCATGATTGGGCACCGTAAACATATTCTCCTCATTGGGAAAAATGGTATTGACATTTTGGCTTCATAAGAAAAACGTCCCTTTCCACTAATTTTAGAATTAAAGTTTATTTTTCAATTGCATAAACGTGAATTCACATAATAATCTTTTTTCATTTCATGATTGGGCACCACAAACAATTTCTCCTTATTGGGATAAAAGATATTGATGCTTTGGTTTTATAAGAAAAACATCTCTTTTCACCATTTTTAAAATTAAAGTTCGTTTGTCAATCATATAAACATGGACTCACATAAAATCTCTCTTCTTTTAATTATTGGGCACCATAAATTCATTCTCCGCATCGGGATAAATGAATTGATGCTTTGGTTTCACAATAAATACTTTTCCTTCGACCATTTTTAAAATTAAAGTTCATTTTTCAGTTGGGATAAACACGGATTCACATCATAATCTCCTTTCATTTCATGATTGGGTGCAATAAACACATTTTCCTCATTGGGATAAATGGTATTGGCACTTTGTTTTCATAAGAAAACATATTTTTCTACCATTTTTAGAATTAAAGTTTGTTTTTCAATTCGATAAACATGGATTCACATAATAATCTCATTTCTTTTAATGATTGGGCATCACAAATTCATTCTCTGCTCTAGGATAAATGAATTGATGCTTTGGTTTCATAAGAAATACTTCCCTTCTAGCGATTTTTAAAATTAAACTTCATTTTTCAATTAAGATAAACACAGATTCACATAATAATCTCCTTTAATTTTCTGATTGGGCACCATAAACATATTCCCCTCATTGGGATAAATGGTATTAAGGCTTTGGTTTCATAAGAAAAACATTTCTTTTGACCATTTTTAGAATTAAAGTTTGCTTTTCAATTGGATAAACTTATATTCACATAATAATCTCCTTTCTTTTATTGATTAGGCACCACAAATTCATTCTCCTCATTAGGACAAATGCTATTGATGATTTGGTTTGATAAGAAATACTTCTCTCTTTACCATTTTTAGAATTAATGTTTGTTGTTTGATTTTGACAACATGATTTTACATTATAATCTCCTTTCTTTTTATGATTAGGCACCATAAACACATTTTCCTCACTAGGATAAATGATGAAGCCTTGTTTCATAAGAAAAACATTTCTTTTTATCATTTTTAGAATTAGATTTCGTTTTTCAATTGGACAAACTCAGCTTTAGATAATAATCTCTTTTCTTTTAAAGATTGGGCACCACACATTCATTCTTTTCGTTGGGATAAATGAATTGGTGCTTTGGTTTCATAAGAAAAACTTTTCTTCCCATAGTTTTTACAATTAATGTTCGTTGGTCAATTTTGACAAACACAGATTTACATAATAATCTCTTTTTTTTTCGTGATTGGGCATCATAAACTCATTCTCCTTATTAGGATAAATGATATTCATTGGTTTCATAGGAAAAGCATCTCTTCCAACCATTTTCAAAATTAAAGTTTTTTTTAATAGGATAAATATGGATTCACATAACAATCTCCCTTCTTTTACTTGTTGGCATTACGAATTCGTTCTCTGCTCTGGATAAATGAATTGATGCCTTGCTTTCGTAAGAAATACTTCTCTTTCGGTATTTTTAAAATTAAAGTTTGCTTTCCAATTGGGATAAACATGGATTCACATCATAATCTCATTTTATTTGATAATTAGGCACCATAAACGCATTCCCCTTATCGAGATAAATGGTATTGACGCTTTGGTTTCATAAGAAAAATATCTCTTTCTACCAATTTTAGAATTAAAGTTCATTTTTCAATTGGATAAACGCGGATTCACATAATAATCTCCTTTCATTTCATGATTAGGCACCATAAACACTTTCTTCTTATTGGATAAATGATATTGACGCTTTGGTTTCATAAGAAAAACATCTCATTCTACCATTTTTAGAATTAAAGTTCATTTTTTAATTGTATAGACACGGATTCACATAATAATCTCCCTTCTTTTAATTATTGGGCACCACAAATTCATTCTCTGTACTGGATAAATGAATTGATGCCTTTCTTTCATAACAAATACTTCTTTTTCGATGATTTTTAAAATTAAAGTTCATTTTTCAATTGGAATAATCATGGATTCACAACACAATCTCCTTTCATTTCATGATTAGGCACCATAAACACATTTTTTTATTGGGATAAATGGCATTGATGCATTGGTTTCGTAGGAAAAACTTCCATTTCTACCATTTTTAGAATTAATGTTCATTGGTCGATTTCGATAAACACTAATTCACATAATAATCTCTTTTCTTTTCATGGTTAGGCATCATAAATGCATTCTCCTCATTGGGATAAATGATATTTATGCTTTGGTTTTGTAAGAAAACCTTATCTTTTGGCCATTTTTAGAATTAAAATTCATTTTCGAATTGGGTTAAATGCGGATTCACATCATAATCTGCTTTAATTTCATGATTGGGCACCATAAACACATTCTCCTCATTAGGATAAATGACATTGACACTTTGGTTTCATAAGAAAAACCTTTCTTTCTACCATTTTTAAAATTAAAGTTCATTTTTCTATTGGATAAACATGGATTCACATAAGAATCTCTTTTCTTTTAGTGATTGGACACCATAAATTCATTCTTTGCACTGAGATAAATGAATTGATGCTTTGGTTTCATAAGAAATACTTCCCTTTCAGTGTTTTTTAGAATTAAATTTCATTGTTCAATTGGATAAACACATATTCACATAATAATCTTATTTTATTTCATGATTGGGCATCATAACACATTTTCCTTATTGGGACAAATGATATTGACGCTTTGGTTTCATAAGAAAGCATCTCTTTCTACCATTTTTAGAATCAACGTTCGTTTCTCAATTGGATAAACTTGGATTCACATAATAATCTCCTTTCTTTTAATGATTGGGCACCACAAATTCGTTCTCCGTATTGGGATAAATGAATTGATGCTTTGGTTTCATAAGAAATACTTCCCTTTTGACAATTTTTAGAATTAAACTTCATTTTTCAATTGGGATAAACACGAAATCACATAATAATCTCCTTTCAT
>JBBYHO010516065.1:4034-19200 GCA_038382025.1 Adansonia gregorii | reverse complement strand
AGTAATTTTGGCCTAAATAGACAAGTCTGGATAAGTTAAATAAGGGCTTGGGATTGAGATTTTAAAAAAATTTGGATCTCGGCCTGGCCCAACCTATGAGCAAGTTTAATCATATTTAAAATATAAATTACGTTTTTAATATTTAATTAAATTATTAAAACAATATTAAAATAAAATTCATTATTAAGTTTTTAATTTATAAAAAAATTTTAATTATAATTTTTTCATATTTATTTTTAGTATTAAATTCAGGTTTGGGTTTAGGTTGGGCTCGAGTTTGGGTTTTTTAGGTTCGGGTCATTTCATGTTCGGGTTCTTTCAGGTTCGGGTTATTTTGAGTTTGGGCTATTTCGGGTTCGAGTTTTTTCGGGTTCAGGCCATTGACTTTTTGGTCAAATCAAGTTCAGCTCGGGTTCGAGCTCAGATTTTTTCGAGCAGGTTTTTGGGTTCGGGTTCATTTTGTCACCTTTACTATGCATTAGCCTTGGCCAATATAACTTTGCTAATATTTCAGCAAGCCATAAATTCCAAAATTAGTATTTTATTAAAACATAGGTGTGGACTGATCCGCATATTGCACCTGAAAATGGCTGACCTTCGTACCCCGCGATCCGAAAGATGTTTCCCACTCTACATCTCATTTGGCTGAAATTGATCATTGGTTATGTTAACAAGAAAAGACCTACTAAAGTAATGACTCTAGGCTTGGACTAGTTATGTTAACATCTAAGTAACACCTACCTCAAAAGGCTCAAATATGTTAAAAAAATCATTTAACTCAACCTAGAAATGTTTCGGGGGAAAAAACATTTTATAAAAGAAAAAAAAAACTTAAGAGATGACTGTCGACAATTTTTTTACAAAATGAAGAAGAAAAAGAAGAAAGGCCCAAAAATAAGAGAAATAATAAAAATTGAATTAGTTTCTTCCAATCGAAAGATTAAGATAATTAAAAACCCTTTTTTGATTTGTAGAACAAATGTTAGTTATATTGTTAGAATTTTGGTAAAACTTTTTGGGAGAAAAACCTAAAAATTCTATAAAAATTTTCATGATTCTTTTGGATTGATTTGGGTAAAGTTATTATGTTTTATTTTATCACTAAGAGGTCAGCAAGATTTTTATTAGATTCAAGGGCTGGCAAATAAACACTTAAATTGTTATGAATATAAAAGAATAAGAATCTCTATCTTGAATGATAAGTGTTGCCTACAGCTATTGATTAAAGAGCGATATTTTATATTAGTCTATCAACTTTCACTGAGGTTGTTTATATTGTTGGAATGCTATTCGAATTTACTTTCTAGCGAGATAAACAAAATCTAATTTCAAGTTTCCTATGAAAAGATAATCAATTTCTACCCTGGGATATTTATGTTGTTTGGAAACAACAGAAATGAATAACAAATATCTATGGAGAATTATGATTTGATTTTTATATGGATGGAAGGCTAAATGTCCCACAATATCAAGCACAATCAATCAAGCATGATTCAAAAACAAAGCTCAAGTTTAAATGACTTAAGAAATAACTTTAGGAAGGTTTAAAAATAAAATTTTGTGGCCTTTCTAGCCATGAATCCAGGAACATAAAGGTTTGATTTACTGCAAAGTTAGATAGCATTAAATGGTGGAAAAACATAAGCTATGGTTGGTTTAATATTTAAACCAACCTTGACTTAGCTTAAAGGATTTTAAAAATCAGATTTAGAAACTCAAAAAAAGCATGCATTTCATCAAATGCTTCATGAACTAGAGCATATTAACGCAATATCTACAATCAAACATAGCCTAAAATGCATGTAAAAGCATTTCATCAAACATATCTTAAACTAAAACATGTTAAATGACATGGACAAAATATGATATAGACAAACAAATATATGACATGAAATATATCAAAATCAACTAAAACATGAAGCAAATCATATTATCATGGTGCAATAAGACATGGTCAAACATCAAAGAGCACAATGCAAGGGTTTTGATCATTTAAACATATCCAAACATGTATCAAGCAATATCAAGCACATGAGAAGCAAAGCAAAATGCATGAAGTCTTAGAAAAGACATGGCCAAACATATAAGGTTACTAAGATGACATGCTTATGCTCAAATGCATGGAAATAAATTAAAACAAAAATGAGATTGAAAATAAACCTTAGGGCTTCAAGAATCCAAGATCTCATTCTTGTTTTTTGCTTTTTCTATTAAATATATATGTGTATTATAATATATACTTTTCAAAAACCTAGGGCAATATCCCGAAGATAAATAGTCCATAGGTGTGCTTCTAATGTATAGAAGCTCCCTCATTGGTTATTTTAGATAAAGGAATACCTTTTTCAAACAAGAAAATGGAAATTTTTTATTTCCCCAAAAAATAAAAATTTTATGCTCTTTTAGGTTTTTTGTAAGGGTGCAAAAAAATATTTTGATTTTCAAAATATTTGGAAACTTGATTTACTTAGAATTTAAGATAATAATATTAGTTACAAATAATTTCATAAATATAAGAATTATAGCTAAATACAAGAACATTAAAACCAATTATAGTCAAAGTTTATGATAACATGTAATTAATATGTACCAATTTACAGGCATCATGGAGGATGCATGTCTTACTCCATGCGTAATTGATCCTAAACCCTTTTCATATGAATATCAGGTTATAAAGTGGACTATGAAGTTTGTTTACCAAGGTTTTGTAACCCTAAAAAGACTTCGATAGATGCTCACCTAGCTAAAATAAATTGGTAGGGACTCTAAGTCAAATAGTTATTTCATAATGACCATTTAGGGTTAAATTGGATGAGTTATTAGATTTGGTAATGAAGTCCCATCTAAATACAGAAAGAGAAAAAGAAATTTAATCGCCTCAAGTTTGGTATGAGTGATTTGCGTTCGGCATGTTATGACAAGCATTTAGGGGATTACAATTTATTTTGACAATAAAATGAAAAAATCAAGTCTAAGGTAATATATGACTAGATGGTATCGATTTAGGGCATCATAACGGTGCAAATTTTTTCTCATGTGTAGTTGACTCTCAAACCCAATTACCTACACCGGTTTTCATGTAGACTCTAAAATAATCCTTTTAAAAAAGATTTTAAAAATTTTAAAGTGATTATTTTAATGTATGGTTGGTCACATCCAACCTAATGATCATTGATGACTTTAATTTCTCAGTTACTTTATAGTAGCCATATGAAAATAGCTAGATAAGTGATTCGTATTGATGATCATTGCTATTCTGAAAGAGAAACACTTTTTTCTTACCATATTTTAAAGTCAGATATGCAATCCCTTTAACAGGGGGCATGTCTCAAACATGTGGGAAATGCACTTTTTGTATGACCTTAAGAAAGTTGTTAGGCTTCATTGTTAATGACAAGGGAATTGAGGTTAACCCAAACAAAATCAGAACCATTCAAGACCAATAACCACCTCGTACCTAAAGAGAGGTGAAAAGTTTTCTAGGAAAATTGAATTATATCACTAGGTTTGTATCCTAACTCATTCACAAATGCAATCCGATCTTCTGACCTTTATAGAAACAAAATTCACTGGATTGGAATAAGGAGTAATAGTAAGCTTTCCATAAGGTCAATCATTACTTTATATCCCCTAGTGCTAGTAGCATCGATTCCCATATAGCCTCTGATCTCGAATTTATTAAGAAACATGATGAATAGGGCAAAAAGGAACAAACTATTAACTAACTAAGAAATTCATGTATTGCGAAACAGTACTCAACAGCTAAAAACTTGTGTTGTGCTTTGGCTTGGAGCGCTTGGAGGTTGAGACAATACATGTTATATCACACTGCATGGCTAATAGCAAAACTTGACCCTATCAAATGACTATGAGAAAGCCCTTGCACTGTTGAGAAAAATAGCCAGATGGCAAGTCTTATTCTCCGAGTATGATATCATATATGTGAATTAGAAAGGCATAAAAAAGTAGCAAAATTGCTAACTTCTTAGCAAGTCAAGCGACGAGTGACTATGAGCCATTGGACTTTGATTTCTTAGAGAAAAATTTATATGCATTTTCTAAGAGAAAAAGACTTTTGGCTAAAAGGGATCGTGGGAATTGTACTCTAATAGGGTGTCATATGCTTTAGGACTTGGAATCAGAGCAATATTGGTATCACCTAAAGAAGATTATTACCTCTTTAATGTTAGACTGGATTTCTACCACAACAATAGCATAGCTGAGAAAGAAGCCTCTGTAATAAGGCTACAAAAAATGATAAATCCATAAATTAAATCTTATCAAAATAAAAAAATGTAAAAAGTAAAAAAAAAAAGAAAAGAAAAAATCATGAAACAGCTAAAAGCCAATCGGCCAAGGGGGATTTTAACCTCCCTTGGCCAATTCTCCTCCTTTAAAATATGGAAGAGGATGTTCATTTAGGAGCTTAGCCATCCATGGCAAAAACTGCTAAGAAACACCAAACTTTTTTGAGTTTGTAAGAATTTTAAGGTAATTTCTCTTATAAAATATTTAATTTTGTTTATTTCATTCATTTTCTTCCTTTTAATGAGTCAAAATCATGGTTGTGTTCATTGATTTTCAACCACGTTGAAAGGCCAAGTATGAAGGCTATGATCAGAGCTTAATGATTTAAATGTTTAATTTGATTATTGTTAGTAATAGTTTAATTTTCATTGTGAATATATATATATATATTTGTTGTGGAAATATTGTTGTGATGTTGTGTATATAATTTTATGTTGTTTTTCTTGGCACTTTCATGTTGATTTTAGGTTAACATGTTCATTATTTATCATGATTTTATGCATATTTCAGCTTGGTAAAATTTAGGACATTTATTTATATTGATATTCTTAAAATTATGTGATAAAAAATTATTTTTGATGACTATTCATGTTGGCCAAATTTGATGGTGGCTCTTGATTAAATTTTCTTGCTTGATTTTCTGATATTTGTATTATTTTGTTATATTTCAAACTTATAAGGACCAAAAAATAATTTTACCAAAAGTTTCAAGGCCTTGGAAGGGTATTTCCTATGTTGGCCGAATCATATGAGTGTTTATAACTATGGAAATTTCAAGGAATACATTGTAAAAATTAAAAAAAATGTTTTCTAATTGTGAATTTTAGTATGATTTCCATGATTTTTGAATGTGTTTGATGCTTAATTTTGAGTTTAAATCATGTAGGGATTAAATTGCAAAAATTTTTCTATGGCAATCGAAGCTTGGCTACATTGACGTTGAGACCTTTAAGGGTGTTTTTCATGCATTTTAATGTGTTTGAATGTGTTTCATGATTTTTAACCTTTTTAGGGCCTTTTTGTAATTTTAAAAAGTTTAGGGTTCATTTACAACACTTAAAAAAATATTGTCACAAGGCCAAAGGCATTTGGCCAAATGTTCTTTGTAACTTTTGGCATGTTTTTCAAGTTGATTTTGATGTATGTGATGTTTGATTTTGTATTTTAAATTATATAGGGACTAAATTGCAAAAATTGTAAAAAAAAAATTTAAGGCCATATAAGCTTGGTTGAATGCTTGGTGAGTCCTTTAAAGCTGTTTTCATGTATATTTTGATATGTTTAAGTATGTTTCAGGCATTTCTAACCTTTAGGGTTCTTTTTGTAATTTTGAAAAGTTTAGGGACTTATTTGCAAAAAGGTGAAAAATTATTCCAAGGCTAAGGGTGTTTAGCTGAATGCTTTTAGTGATATTTGGAATGTTTTCCGTATCGATTTTGATGTATTTGATGTGTGATTTTGTGTTTTATGTCATGTAAAGACCAAATTGCAAAATTAAAAAGTTTCGTACCTTTTAGATAATCCTGGTATTTTAAGGTTAAAAATCAACTTTTCTCATATCAAATTACCTATTTAGGGTATTTTGGTCATTTATGAATATTTTTAACATTTTTAGCCTTTTTGGGGTTCAAATGTAATTTTGAGAAATATATGGACTTATTGGTAATTTTTGGATGTTAAGTCAATTTTGATGTCAAGGTTACCCATTTAGGATAAAATTATTATTTTATATCATTTTTTAGTCCTTTGAGGTACTAAGATATATATACATCAAAAGTACATCTTAAAGGCATTTTGGTAATTCAACTTAAAAACAAGTCTTTTCTGACCATCGAGATACTTCTACGTCAAAGGTGCAAAATAAGGGTAGTTTCATCTTTTTATAAAGTTTCAAATCTTTTTGGGTATTAGCATACTTATATGTCGAAGGTTAACCTAAGGGTATTTTAGTAATTTATTGTAAAACCAAGTTTTTTGTTATCACCAAGATACTTTTATGTCAAAAATGCATAATAGTACCCATTTAGGCTTAAAAATTAGCTTTTATCATATCAAATTACCCATTTAACGTATTTTGGTCATTTATGAATATTTTTAGCATTTTTAGCCTTTTGGAGGTTAAAATGTAATTTTGAGAAATATAAGGACTTTTAGAAATTTTTGGATTGTAAGTCAATTTTGATGTCTATGTTACCCATTTAGGGTAAAATTATTATTTTATATCATTTTTAAGTCCTTTAAGGTACTAGGATGCATATACATCAAAAATACACCTTAAAGGCATTTTGGTAATTCACTTTAAAAACAAATCTTTTATGATCATGGAGATACTTCTACATCAAAGGTGCAAAATAAAGGTAGTTTCATCTTTTTATAAAGTTATCAAACCCTTTAGGGTACCAGGATACCTACATGTCGAAGGTCAACCTAACGGTATTTTAGTAATTTATCATAAAACCAAGTTTTTTATGATCATTAAGATACTTTTAAGTCAAAGGCCCATAATAGTACCCATTTAGGGCTAAAAATCAACTTTTCTCATATTAAATTCCCATTTAGAGTATTTTTGTCATTTATGAATATTTATAACATTTTTAGCCTTTTCGGGTTAAAATGTAATTTTGAAAAATAAAAGGACTTATTAGTATTTTTGGATTTTAAGTCAATTTTGATGTCTAGGTTACCTATTTAGGGTAAAATTATTATTTTATATCATTTTTTAGTCCTTTAAGGTACTAGGATACATATATGTCAAAAGCACACCCTAAAGGCATTTTGGTAATTCACCTTAAAAACAAGCCTTTTATGATCATCGAGATACTTCTACGTCAGAGGTGCCAAATAAGGGTAATTATAAAGTTATCAAATCCTTTAGAGTACTAGGATACTTATATATCGAAGGTCAACCTAAAGGTGTTTTAGTAATTTACCCTAAACAAAGTTTTTTATGATCACCAAGAAACTTTCATGTCAAGGGTGTATAATAGGGATAGGTTCATCTTTTTATGAAGTTATCAAATCCTTTAGGGTTACCGAAATACTTCTATGTTAAAGGTAGACCTTAAGGACAGTTTGGTAATTTATCTTAGAACCAAGTCCTATATGATCACTAAGATCCTTCTATGTCAAAGGTGCATAATGGGGATAGGTTCATCTTTTTATGAAGTTATCAAGTCCTTCAAGTTGTCAAGATACTAATATGTCAAAAGAAGACCTAAAGGTATTTTAGTCGTTTATCTTAAAACCCAGTCCTATGTGATCACTGGGATATTTCTATGTCAAAGATGCATAATAGGAGTCAGTTCATACTTTTAAGGCTATATCAAGTCCTTTGAGGTCACTAGAATACTTCTATGTCGAAGGTGTACTTTACGGGGCTTAAGATAAGTTTTGTTATTTCTTATAAAAGTTGAAATTTTTTAAAATTAAGATAATGTCTTCGAGTTAAAGTAACACATTGAACATCAAGATTATTTGAATAACGAGATATTCCTTTTAAAGTGAACATCAAGATTTTTCAAATTTTATGAAAATGAAACCTTATGTATTCCTCTAGTCCTCTAGTGGGATACGTAAGAGATTTTGATTATTAAAATAAAACCTTTCATATCCCTCTGGCTTTTTGGTGGGGTATGAAAGATATTTTGACCTTTTGTATTCCTTTGGCTCTCCGATGGGGTACAAAGAATATTTTAATTTTTGATAATATTAAAAACTAGATTTTCTTAAATAAAATAATAAATCTAGAATAAGGATTTGAAAATTTTTGAAATGTGGGAATTATAATTCAATATTGTATACTAAAACTGAATAAAAATCAAAATTTAGATTGACACATAATTAATATTGTACTAATTACTAGGCATCACAAGTGGGTTGATTCTTACTTGTGATTGTAATAGACTTTCGAACACTTTTATATGATCTCGGCTATTACCATATACCTTGGAGTTTATTTTTTAAGGCTTCGTAACCCTTGATATATCATGTCCATTAGGTGAAAATAATCTTACTTGGCCGAATTGATTGGTGGTGACTCCAAAATAAATAGTTGTTTTATAATGACTATTTAAGGTTAACTCGAGTGAGCAATTCATTTCACAACTCAATCCCTAGAGAAAGGAAAAAATTGTAATAATAAGTAGCCTCCAGAAATAAAAAATAATGATATATAAATACATATAGGAAGGAAGGGTACACGCATTTTTTAAGTCAGGCTAGTCAGGATTCATATCTAGGCCATGTTGTGACAGCGCATGATGTGATGCCATGAGGTAATCACTCATGTGTGATCACAAGAGAGAGAGAGAGAGAGAGAGAGGGGAGGCTAATAGGGCCTAAAAAGGCTAATAGAGGCATGTGACACAATGTTGAGACATGAACTCACATGCATGCATGCATAAAAAAGATAGAAAGAGAAAGCTGAATAGGTTAGTGGAGCTTGATAAGGTTGATAAGGGCCTAAAAGGATGTTAAGTGTGTGACATGGTGTCGCGAGGCGAGCATACAATGCATAGTTAAAGATTAAAAGAGATAAAAATTATAAAGAGGGTATTTTTATGAGGAATAAGATTGAAAGGATCGTGATTTTAGTGCTTATGAGTTTATCCTAGTTTATGTTACGAGCTTTTTATGCTGAATCGTATTCTTTTTAGGACAATTATAATGTGCGTCTAGGTGGGAACTTGGTGCAATTGTGACTAGAGTTTGTCAATAAAGCTTATTTGGTGATCTTTGTTGTCCAAAGGCCTTTATAAAAGTTGTTATTTTTTACGATGTTTATTACATATGGTATTTACAAGTGTTTTCATCATCATGGAATACAACATTTTAACGAGATAGGTTGGTTTTCCCTTAGTATAGCCATCTTCATTGATTGTTATTATTTTAGAGCTTAGATCCTCATAGATATTTTCCATGCATTGGAACTCACCTATCTTCATGGCATGCTTATTCATTATAGAATGTTAGCAAGCTTTATCCTGACCCTATTACCCCTTAGTTTGCTAGTCCTCTATTTATAGTTCTCTTTGCTCTACTAACATAGGCACCAACTAGGTGTTTCTAGAGTTTTCATGCTTATCTCCATACTTCAGAAGCTAGTTAACAAGGTCCAATTTTAAATTCGTTGCTTGGGGCAAAGTGATTTATTAGAAGAAAGGACCTACAACATTTTTGGCTTTGGCTTGCCATTTTTGTATTAGGCACTTATTTACTTGGTAGCTTAAGACGACAAGTTATAATGAGCTTCATCGTGCTACTGTATTGGCTTTCTTTCCTTAACTTTAATGCCACACATAAGATGCTTGAACTCTTTTAAGTTTTCAGATGGCTTAACTCTTTAGCATTTTATGTGTGATAAGAAGGGCTTTCATTTGTCCTGTGTAAGCATGGGGTGGGCAAAGCTTGAAGACAATGATGGTGATAGAGTGTGCTAGCCTTATTAAAGGTCGGCTATTCCATGTTTATGTCCATAACTTTCTATTCTTTTAAAGTGGCTTTTTTTAGAGTTAGTTCTAGTAAAGAGAAAGAAGCAAAGGTTTTAGACACCGAATTCTATCTAGGCCCCTTCCAAGCAAGTGAAGCTCCATCTGAGACCCTAAGTGAAGTGTATCCATTTTTTTTCCTTAACCAATTTATGACATCTCTAGACTTAATTGGAAGATCATAAAAAATTAAAAAAATTATAAAATAAAATGAAAAATGGGTGACTGATGGGTGTTATGTTACATGGTACTAGGCAACATAGTGCCAATCAAAAAAAGAGGAAGGTTGGAATTGCTTGGGACCAAAATTGAGCAATTAAAAACTTTTAAAATGTAAAGAAAATATCATTTTCATGAAATTCAACAAGATTTATCGATGCATCATTAAGTTACGATCCTAAGCCTAAAACATGCATTCATATCGATATAGAGCCATCATTGTATCAATACAATATGCCCTTGCATAATATAATGTCACGTTTTTATGGATTTTTGGTTCTGGAAGCAATTGATCGGTACAAAAACCAAATGTATCAAATCTGGATGACATTTACCACCACGAACAAGCTTTTTCACTAAAGGTTTCATACATTTCACCTTCCTAATGATCTTGGATTGCTTCTAACTATGCAAGAGGTCTTTTATTAATATTTTTACATTGAAACATAAGCGTGAGAACGACCCAGCTATTAAAGCTTGAATGATATTAGAATATATGTATTTAATGTTCTAATTGTGTTTAGGAACCAAATGGCATTTAGTTTGGTTGTTTCATAACCATTTTTAGAGTTAAAAGCTCTTTCTTGCATGAAACCAAGATATGTCCATTTAGAGTAAGGGTTTCTCTTTGAGGGCATGCAATTGAGATTTTCCACCAAACTTAACTCCATTTAGAAAGGTTTTAGCCCTTGATCAGACCACTTATCCATATAGAGAAATTACTTGCAAATAAGCTTAGGGTAAGTTATAACTTGTATGGGGATGAGGTGATTAGGCAAAAAGGTTTTTAAACACCTTAAGGACAGTCTTGGAAGAGGATTACAAAAGCTTTCAACTGAAAAAATAGAGCATAAATAGAGCATAAAAGAACACAATAGAGAAAAAAAGAGAGGAAAAAGTGGAAAGGAAAGAGGGATAGCTTCAAGTTTCTGCGTAAAGTTGTTTCTTTCATCTTTTTCTTTCATTCCGCATCTTTTTTTTTCTCTTTTTATGAGAGCTTAATGATCCTAAGCCATGCTTAGGTGATGATTTATGCCAAAGTGTAAAAACCAAGTTACAAACCAAATCTTGAGCTATGACCTCAAAATGCTATACTTTGATTTTTTTTTTTTGGTTGAAAATTGAATCAAATTTTTATCAAGAAAATTTGTTTTTCAAATGTTTTGATGCCAAGTTTTCTAGTTTTTATATGATTTTCTTCAAGTTTTCTTCATGATGCAACTTTATTTTGGCTTTTCATGCTAGTTATATGTTATTCCACGTATAACACATGCATTTTATGTCTTTTCCATGCATTATTTTCATCATTCCCATGCTCATGCATTTTTCATAAAAATACTATAATTATGGCAACATCGCCATGCATACTAGTGTACTTATATGTGTTTATATTGATGGGTTATTTTATGTTTAAAATCATATCTTACATGCATTCTATGATAATTTTATCCATTATGATAATGATTCATGTGGCCATGCATTTTCGATGAGAATATTATGATTATGATTATACCATTATGCATGATGATAAATCCATGTTTGTTCTTGTTGATAAGGTATTTTATGAGTAAATATCATAGATGATACCATACTTGTATGTTTATTGGCGAAATAAAATGATATGGAAGCATTTAGGAGTATTAGAAGATTTTAGGGACCATTTTGCAATTTTTCCATGATGCTTCATGCATACTAGGGATCATTTTGCAACTTTCTTGAACTTTAGGTTCATTTAAGTCATTTTTTATGATGTATGGCCATTCATGTGATTTCTTGTATTTTAGGATCATTTAGGTCATTTTCTATGATCTGTGGACCTTTATGCAATTTTAAGCATGATAAGGTCGTTTAGGTTATTTTCCATAATCTAGGGACTTTTATGTAATTTTAAGCATATTGGAGTCATTTAGGTAACTTTCCATGATCAATGGACTTTTATGCAATTTTAAGCATGTATTAAACTGAAATTTTTCTATAATATCCATTTTCCTGAAAAAAGAGATAAGATATCTCAATACAGTGGCATCTTAATGCCACCAGGAACGGGCAAAACAAACTCTAAGGAATCAAAAAAATTGAAAAATTGGATTTAATGTTCGACGGATCACACCTACAAAGAAAACGTATTTTTGTTTTAGTTCATTTTCTATGATGTAGGGACTTATATGCAATTTTATGAATGTTGGGGTCATTTAGATAATATTTCATGATCTAAGGACTTTTACAGAAATTCATGTATTTGAGTTCATTTAGATCATTTTCCATGCTTTAAGGACTTTTATGCAATTTAATATATTTTAGAAATATTTAAGCCATTTTCCATGACTTAGGAATTCTTACGGAAAATTCCATGCATAAAACCATTTTCTATGATTTAGAGACCATTTCATAACATTCATGCCTGTTAAGTCCATTCAAATTATTTTCCATAATCAAAGGATCATTTTGCAATTTCGCATATTTTATTTGGAGTTATTTTCATGATGCCATGCCAAAAATTAAATATATCTATATATATGGATTATAATTGATATTTTTTAAAAATATGAGGCAATATCCTCTAGTTAAAATATTCCATAGATGTGCTTTGAGTATATGGAAGTCACCTCATTGATTATTTAAACAAAAGAATACTCTTTTTAAACAAGTAAATCAGAATTTTCAAATTCCCAAAAGTAAAATTTTTGTAGACTCCAGGTTTTCCAGAGAAATGAGAAAAAAATATTTTGATTTCCAAAATACGTAAAAACCTAATTTACTTGAAAAATATAATAAATTTTATCATAAATAATTTTAAAAAATAAGAATTATATTTAAATACTAAAATTAAAACTAACCATAATTAAGACTTTAGATAATATGTAATTAAAAGGTATCAATTTATAAGTGTCATGGAGGCGGCATGTCTCACCCATGTGTAACTAACTCTCAAACCGTTTTCATGTGAATCTCTGGTTATTAATTGGATTTTGGAGTTTGTTTTCAAGGTTTCATAACCTTAAAATATGAACTCCAACAAGTGACCAATCTCACCTAGTTGAAAATAAGATTTGATGACGATTTTGAGTTATTTGATCATTTCATAATAATTACTAAGGGTTAAGTTGGACAAACAATTTGTCAGATAATTAAGCCCTATCCTAATACAAAAAAGTGAAATAGAGAATTATTCATTTATCTTAGGCCTGCTGGATATGTGTTGGCACGTTAGATAGAGGTAACTTGGCATAAGGCTGTTTCTTGTCATAAAGGGTGATAGAGGAAGAGATGATTGTTGCTATGATCTTGAATTACAGTGAAGGCTCTGCTATCTTGCTTCCATATACAGTGCAATTGTTGATACCTCTTTAATTGGACAGACAATTTGTGCAATTAAAGATTGGGATGTAGATGTAAGAAAAAGCATTTAGAGGACTTACAAGGATAAGGATACGATTAAAGGGCATTGAAGGGTGGCCTTTGACGCATGCTCCAACACTCAAGACAATAAAATGTCTGTGGTTGGTAAGATGAAAGTATATATATATAAAGCTCAAGAGAGGAGACAAAAGAAGGTTTTAAATGTGCTTACTAGAGTAATCCGTTGAAGAGGCTATTTATACTTGTTTTAGGTGACCTACTAAGTATCTTGTGTCACCTGTAATGGGTCATAGGTGTTTTAAGGGTTTAGATGACATTTTCTTATGACTTGAACTCCAATGTGAGTTCTGCCATGTCAAGCATGATTTTTTCCTTGTCAGACGAGATAACTACTAGAGACTACATGGCGAGCTTTGCTAGTTGGGCCTTACTTTGGGCTATATGCTTAGGGGCTGGAAAGACTTAAATACTAATATTTAATGAAGTGTAATGAGCAAATCAATAGATAATCTAAAAATATTAAATGGAACTATACTGTATCTATATTCAACAAACTTAGTTAATAATTAATTATTTGGATTTCAAAATGTAAAAGACTTCATAATAATCACAATTTATGATATATCTCCAATCATTAATGTATTATTTGGATCCTTTACCCAATTATTTGGTCTATTAAAGTTAAAAAGTTATCTAATAATGCAAATTAATCAAATAAAAACAAAAATGCTATATAATTCCAACATTAACTCAAACAAATCTTATAAAATATAATTAAAGTATTTCCCCAATTGTTTTTTTGAATAGGGGTAATATAGTAATTAAGATGAAATTGAGTACCGGTTATTGCTCGTGTTTTATCTCAATTATTTTACTTTTTGTTTTTTGTTTTTATATTTTATTTAGTGTAGTCGATTGCGTTTATGCTATTTTTAATTATATATTTATATAAATTTTAAAAAATTAATAATTTATTTATGTAAATTTTGATATTTTTGTATATTCATGCCTTACTTTCTTTTGTTATATTGTTTTAATTATTTTTCGATATCTTGTTTATATCATGGTGGTCAATACAATACCAGTCGATTTGTACCGGTGTTTAACTATATTTGTGCCAATAATCTTTGGTACCATACTAGCAAGTATGACTTTAGCCGTATCGACCAAAAATAATGCTACTAATCGATACATAATATAAGCTTTTAAAAAATTAAACCGATATTATTCGTAAAGTTAATGAATATTAGACGTTGCTTGTAAATTTGAGAGTCATTAAAAAGTTTCAACGTAACTATTTAAATTAATATTGATTTTCTTATATTTGATTAAGTTTTTTTAGAATACTATATACAATTGATGAGTATTTGGTATATAAAATTTATTTAATATTATTTATTCATATTTAAAAATATTTTTCAAATATGTATGTATGTATGTATAAATTAGAAATATTAGAAATGTAGGAAATCCAAAATGGTACGCTAAAATATACTTGTACTACTACGTACTAGTACCAAAGTAAAAAATGTGCGTCCATCGAACATCTTTGGTTTATATTATAAATAATCATGCCATGTTCAAAATTTTCAAGTCTTATTGAAACTAATTATATAACTTTCAAATTTGTCTTATGTATCGTCTTCTTTGTAACACGTTAATAATTCATTCTATATAGATTTTGAAACATTATTTGTCTGTCCATTTTATGTTTATCTTATTTTTTATATTATATCATGTTCTAATTATTTTCTCATGTCGTATTCATGATGTGTCAATTTATATATATATAT
>JBBYHO010516044.1:0-10590 GCA_038382025.1 Adansonia gregorii | reverse complement strand
TTTTTTCTTTAACTTTCAAAATTATTTAAAATAATTAATTTTTAAATTATTCACATGATAAATAAAATATCTTGTTTTCGAAAAGGTGTAATTGGAGCAATTTAGAGGTCATTTGGTTCAAGTGAAATGAGATTACAAAAATAGGATTACCCTCTGCAAGATTACCAATGCACATTCTCGTCAGTCTGATAGGCATACGTTTGATTTTAAGTCCCTTCATTCAAGATTACAATATTTGGTTGGTTAGTAATATGGAAATCCAATGTTACCAGGTTACTAAAATAGCCCTAACCTTATGAACATGAAATTAGAATTCAACCGGTTATTCTCAACATAGAATACTCTTTCCAACAATATCATTTCCAATTAACGTTTCAACAATGTCATTTACAAATAAAGGATTAAATATATGTTCTCCAATAAGCATAACACATCCATAAAACAAAAAAAATTCCAAATCAAGATCATATTATCTACAATAACAACTTGTAAACTATGCAAATAAAAAATGTTGCTAGCAAGATTATTCTATCAACAATAATTCATAACACAAAAAAGTTATAATAATTCAACTAGCATTATATATGAGCCATTAACATGCATGTAAAGCCACTAGCGAGAGCCACAAAATCAAAATATGAGTATTCAAATACAAAAAATTTCCTATAATTCCAAATCAAGCTTTAAGCATAAATAGAAGCTAGACATCTGTAGTATTGTTGAAATCAAAAGAACATATCATGACTCCGCTTGATGTCCCAAAGATTGTACCTATGTGTTTATGGATATCATCAACAACCTTAGGAGTTAAGGTGACGGTGTTTTTTGCATAAAACCCCTATATCCTCCCTAAAGATGTATATCAAGTATCAGTTGCCAGTGAGATTACCAAATGATGGTGTTCCCCTTACTGATCATAAACCAAGTATTTAAGAGTATCACACCAAAATTACTTACATTTATTCCAAGAACTATCTGACATCGAGCATATGCTAGCAGCCATACACAATTTCCCTTATCTATATGTTGAGCTCGGGGCATAGATATCCACATGTTACAGTGCATGCATTCACTTCATCTGATTCAAAATACGCCTGAGAAGCTTAACAACTGCCAATTAGGAAACTGTCCATGGCTTATCATTTTCGTAACTTCAACCCAATAGCACTCAGGCAAGATGAATCGTACCCTTTGGCGAGGTCATGCACGTAAAAAAAGCATCCTTTTAGAACTGTCCTTGTGAACAACAATCTATAATAAAACTAGTGTATCACTTAACCATAGACTAAGAAGGTTTATAGTTAAGAATTTATAACTGTCATTACAACACATAAAATAAACATGTTTTTTTTTTGGTAAAGGTTTGAAGGCATTCCTTCTTTACCATATATAAACCATCTCAGCTTTAAAGAAGTGCACACCTTAGAAAGTAGAGTATCAAATCGAAACAAAGAATTTTGTTTATATTATAAAAAGGAAAGATCACCTTCTAATATAATTCAAATGAATTTTCCATAAAATATAAATCCAAGCGAATAGACAATTATTTACTTTCTGAGCGACAATATCATCCGCATTAACAAAATATTGCCTGCGAATAAAAAAAAGCCACACAAATAAACTACCATCTTGAAACAAGACCAAGATATGCAACCCAAAATCCAAAACAAATGAATTAGCTGACAAAAACTTTTAGGTTTAATTTACTCACTTGACAACTAAATAAGCTGGATCGATGGACTGGGATAGGTCAGCCACGTAAATATACGCTAATAAAACAAAATGTAAAATAGAAGAAAAAACAAGAGAGAAATAAAAGAAAGAATGTTAACAGTGAGATATATAATAATAGAAAATTAGTAATTTAAAAAGTCCTAGTAACAATAAAAAAATCAGAATCGGAGCTCCTAACGCTCAAAAGAATGTTGGGAGAAGATCAAAGACAATCAAGGGAGGAGCAGCCAGTTCAACTGCCGAGGGAGAGATAGAGCACTAGAGGTCGACTGTTTTTACGAAGAGTAGTTGTGTCAATTGCTGGGGGAGGAGATTGAAGCACTTGAAATTTCGAGCACTAAATCGTGAAACCAAAACTACAGGGAGCATCGAATGTGACAAAAAAGATAACAACTTAGGTTTTTATCTTTGAACGGTGGTATTGCTTGCAATCACTAACAAAACAAGCCTAAAATGGGTACTACAGTTAAAATAGTAAAGGCAAAAAAAGACAAACGTTACATTATTGGGGCAATGTCATAATACCTAAAGCTAAGTTGAGTATGGGATTATCCCCAATATGACTGAATAGTGTCAGTGTAGATAATTTAATATTGTTGAAGTTCAGTAATATTTTGAACCAAATGAGGTCATCTTCTGACGAAACCCAAGATTACAACCGGCAATCTTATATCACTTGAATGGAACCACCACTTAACATAGTGTATCATTTCCTTTCTTCTCTATTGCTTAACCAAGCAAAGATTGCAATCAATCCCTTCCTTTACTTATTCTAAACAAGAGAATGAAATATTATTTCTTTTTTCTTTAAAAACCACTCATTTCATTTCCTTTACCAAGTTCAGTCCGAACATAGCCTTGGTTTGGAGAAATATTCTAATATTTATAAGGTAAAACAATCCAAACTCATTTCAGATAAACTTTTGCATAGTTAAATGTTCTTTTAATGTAGATATAATGAAAAGGAAGAAACAGATTATATGCCATTTTTTCTAATCGGTAAACTTTTTAAGAAGATTTTTCTCAGTTTATAATTTTTAAAATTATTCAAATATTATTATTTAATTCATATTAAATCAGTTTAAGAAAATTCCTTTTATTTTTATCAGTTTTGCATTTTTCTTTTATTTTTTTTGTTTTTGAAATATGAATTTTTTTTACTTTGTAATTTTTTTGGGAAGATCTTTCTTAGTTTATAATTTTTAAAATTCTTTAAATATTATATTTAATTCATATTAAATCAGTTGAAAATTTTAATTTATTTTATGAGTTTTAGAATTTTTTCTGTTACTGAGATATAAATTTTATACTCTGTAAATTTTTTTGGCAAGATTTCTTCAAGTTTCTAATTTTTAAATTTCTTTAAGTATTATTATTTAATCCATATTAAATCAGTTTTGAAAAATTTAATTTATTTTATGATTTTTAAAATTTTTCTATTACAGAGATACGGAGTTTTCTACTCGTAAATTTTTTGATAGGATTTATCTGAGTTTATAATTTTGAAAATTCTTCAAATATAATTTTTTTGATTCATATTAAATCAATTTTTGAAAATTCATTTTATTTTATAAGTTTTGCATTTTCTTCCATAATTTCTTTTGTTTCTAGAAATATGAAATTTTTTTATTCCGTAAACTTTTAGGAGAATTTTTCTTGGTTTATAATATTTAAAATTCTTAAAATATTATTCTTTAATTTTTATCAATCAGTTTTGAAAAATTCAATTTATTTTATGAGTTTTAAAATTTTTTCTGTTATCAAAATATAGAGTTTCTACTCCATAAATTTCTTCAGAAGGATTTTTTGGAGTTCATATTTTTTAAAATCTTTAAATATTATTTTTTTAGTTCCTATTAATTCATTTTGTAAAAAATTAATTTATTTTGTGAGTTTTATAGTTTTTTGTATATAACAATTTTCCCCGATAAGGGTTTTTCTAGTAAAATTTTACGAGTTTACTATTTAAAATTTTTTTCTCGTACATAAAAAATTATCTTTAGTATTAGATTGAATTAAATTAATCTTTTGAAATTTTATTTACAAAAACATAATTTTTAATTTTTATAATTTAATCTTGTTAATTAATTTTTACGATATAATTTTACATATTATACACAAATATCACTCAAAATATCTCTAAAAATCAATGATGTCATGCATGACATCAGTCTAAGATGACAAGGGTGTGAGCTTATAACACAACATTTATTATTCTCTAACCTAACAAATTAACTTAACATTAGACCTGCTCAAGGGTCGGGCTACCCGCCCGAGCCTGAAGGTCTACCCAAAATTTGGGAGGGTTTGGACAAATATAGTAAGCCCGAAAAATGGGACTGGACAAAAAAAAAGCCCGATTAAAAAATGGGCCAGGCTTTGGGTTCGACTTTCAAAGCCCGAGCCCGGTCCGGCCTGGCCCGATTTACTATATATTATATTATATTTATTTTATATTTTATATATTATGTAATTTTTATCATATAAACAATATATATAATATTATAGTATAAACTTTAAAAACTACGTTACATTATTTGTATTTATAAACTTAATAAAAAATATTAAATTAATAAAAATTAAATTTAAAAAAATATATTTAAAAAAATAAATTATAAAAAATATAATATGGGCGGGCCTAAATGAGGTTGGACTATCTATTTACAAATATGGGCAGGCTTGGGCAAAATTTGAGGCCTATATTTTAGGCCGGGCTGGGCTTTGGCAAGCATATTTAATGTTAATACCATGCTCAAGCCCGGCCTGAATCCGGGCCTGCCCGATCCACAAGCAGGTCTACTTAACATAAAAAAGAAAAAAAGAAAGAAAGAAAGAAAAAGATAAAAGGCCAATGGCCAAGAAGAAAAGAAAAAGGCTTCTTGCTGTTCCCCCCACCTTAGAAAACCATGGATAAATTTTCAAGTAACAAATGCCTTCCATAGCCAAATTTAGCCATTTTTCTTAGAAATTTTCAAGAAATTTTAAGTCTTCAAGCTTTTTAGGTAATTTCATCTTTGAATCTTGTAATTTTTTGTTATTTCCATCATTTTCTTCATTTTTATGAGTCAAAAAACATGTTAAAGCTCATGGATTTCATCCATGTTGAAAGGCTAAACATGTTGATAATGATCTATTTTCTATATATTTGTTGTTATTCTTTGTTTTTTTGTTTTTTTTCTAATTGTGCGTTGATTTTTTTATATTATATTTTTGTTGTTGTTGTGATTTTTGATTTTGTTATGTAGATGTATTTATAATGTTCTTTTATTGAAGTTTGTATGATAACATATTGTTAAATATTTTTTGCATATTTATTTTTGTAATTCTATTTAAACTTGGTATTAATTATTTATGTTCATTTTCATTATTTTATATATCAAAAGATGCTTAGATTTTATGTTCTTTGGTTTGGCTAAATATTTGATGATGATTTTGACCTATTTTGTGACAATGTTAGGTTTTTTTTTTTAAATTTTATTTTTAGGTTATTTTGCAATATTAATAAACATAGGTACTAAATTTCAAAATGTGTAAAATTTTTTAGATTATTTTTTGGGCTTGATCGAAAGTTTCATAAGCCATGAAAAAAATTGATTGGTGTGTTTCTAAACAAGTTTTAGGTATTTTTCACATTTCAAGGGTCATTTTACGATTTTGTAAAGATTAGGGACTAGTGTGCAAAAATAAAAAAATTTTATTTATGGTCAAAGATGTTTGATCGAATCTTCATAGGAATGTTTTTCATGATTCACATGCTGATTTTTACATTATTAATCATACTTTGTGATGATTTATTATGGTTTTTTATGTAGGGACTTAAATATAATTTTACAAACTTTAAGGTTCATTTTGTAAATTCTAGAAATAATTTTTAAGGCCAGGTGTTTGGCCGAATCTTTGTTGGTATTTTTCTGTATTTTCATATATATTAGCATGTGAATTTTATGATTTTTTATGTCATTTGATTATGTATGGACTAAAATGAACATTTAGAAAAGTGCAGAGACTAAATAGAAAATTTTGTATTTAAGGGGCAAAATGGATATTTTACTAGTTTCAAAGATTAATATTATTTCTATGGCCTTCTGTTGGGATATAAAAATTTTTAAAACTTTTCGTATTTGTTTAGTCTTCCCAAAGATACGAAATGTAATTTTCAAGAATTTAAAGGTATTTTGGTAATTTTTCTCATCGAAAGACTTTTACGCTAAAGGTGAATATTTTAGGATTGGTTTAGTGCTCTATGGTCATTTTAAGGTCCATTAGGGTTATTAGGATATATTCATGTTGAAGGTTTACCCTAGCAGCATTTTGATAATTTTGCTCATCGAGATGTTTTTATGCCAAAGGTGAATATTTAGGATTGGTTTAGCCTTCCAAGGTCATTTTAGGGTCTATTAGGGTTACCGAGATACATTCACGTCGAAGGTATATCCTAGGGGCATTTGGTAATTTTGCTTACTATTATGCTTTTACTCCGAAGGTGAATATTTAAGATTGGTTTAGCCTTTTAAGGTCATTTTAAGGTCCATTAGGGTTACCGGGATACTTTCACATTGAAAGTATACCCTAAAGGTATTTTGATAATTTTGCTTATCGAGATGCTTTTACGCTAAAGGTAAATATTTAGGATTGGTTTAGCCTTCCAAGGTCATTTTAAGGTCCATGAAGGTTATCGGGATACTTTTACTCGAAGGTATATCCAAGAAGCATTTTGGTAATTGTGTTCATCGGGATGCTTTTACGCCAAAGGTGAATATTTAGGATTGATTTAGCCTTCGAAGGTCATTTTAAGGCCCATTAAGGTTACCGGGATACTTTTACGTTGAAGGTGTACCTTAAGAGCATTTTGGTAATTTTGCTCATCGAGACCTTTTTACGCCAAAGGTGAATATTTAGGATAGGTTTAGCCTCACAAGTCATTTTAAGGTCTATTAAGGTTACCTGGATACTTTCATGTCGAAGGTATACCTTGGGGGCATTTTGCTAATTTTTTCACCAAGATGCTTTTATGCTGAAGGCGAATATCTTAGGATTGGTTTAGCCTTCCAAAGTCATTTTAAGGTTCATGAGGGTTACCGAGATACTTTCACGTCGAAAGTATACCCTAAGGGCATTTTGATAATTTTGCTCATCGAGATGCTTTTACGCCAAAGGTGAATATTTAGGATTGGTTTAGCCTTCTAAGATCATTTTAAGGTCCATTAGAGTTACTAGGACACTTTCACATTGAAAGAATGCCCAAGGGCATTTTGGTAATTTTACTCATCAAGATGCTTTTACGCTAAAGGTAAATATTTAGGATGGGTTTAGCCTTCTATGATCATTTTTAGGTTTATTAAGGTTACCGAAATACTTTCACGTCGAAGGTTTACCTTAAGGATGTTTTGGTAATTTTATCCATCGAGATGCTTTTACGCCAAAGGTGAATATTAAGATTGGTTTAGCCTTCTAAGGTCATTTTAAGGTCCATTAGGATTATCGAAATACTTTTATGTCAAAGATTTGGGTAATTTTCCTAAAATCGAGTCCTAGATAGTAACCCAGATGCTTTTATGCAAAGGTATATATTTATGATAGGTGCATCCAATTCTCGTCATTTTAGCGCTCGTTAAGGTTATTAGGATACTTTCACTTCGAAAGTATACCTTAAAGGTATTTTGGTAATTTTTATCTAGATGTTTTTATGTCGAAGGTGAATTTTTAGGATTAGTTTAGCCTTCCTAGATCATTTTAAGGTCCACTAGGGTTCTGCGGATACTTTCATATCGAAGGTATACCTTAAGGGCATTTTCATAATTTTTCTTCGAGTCTAGTCTTAGATAGGCATTAGGATGTTTTTAGGCTGAAAATGCATATTTAGGATAGGTTCACCCTTTTTCAATCATTTTTTAGTCCTTTAGGGGTTATTGAGATACTTTTACTTTTAAGTAGAAAGTATACCTTACAGATATTTTGTAATTTTGTATTCGGACCATATCCTATATGAGTAATAGGATGCTTTAACGTTGAAAGTACACATTAAGAATATGTTCATCATATTAGGTCATTTCTAGGTCATAGAGTCTGTAATTTTTAATAATAAAATTATTTTTATAAATAAGGCAATGTCTCCTAGTTAAATTAATACGTAGGATTCCTATTAGGATATGTGAAGAATTTTATGAATTATTTTAATATCGAGATATCCTTTTCAAATAGGAAGTCGAGACTTTTCAATTTCGGGAAAAAAAACCTTTTGTATTCCGCATGGTTCTCCAGCAAGATACGTTAGAGAATTTGTGTCCACTTAGTTCTCTGGGAGGGGGCGAATAATTTTGTGATTTTCAAAAGCATTGAAACCCGACTTTCTCAGAATAATAAATTTCTATAATAATATGTTATGGGAATTATAAATAAATATCAAATATTGGAACCAAATAAAAATCAAATTTAAGTTAATACGCAATTAACGAGGTATCGATTACTGGTTATCACAAGAAGGTCGATCCTTACTCGTGATTTTAGCTGACTCTGGACCCTTTTATGCGATTTCTGGTATAAGTGCAAACCTTGGAGTTTGTTTTCAAAGGTTTGATAACCTTAAAAAATATAAACTCCAATAGGTGTCCAATCTCACCTAGCTAAAATAAGATTGGTGGTGACTCCAAAATAAATGGTCATTTCATAACGATTATTTAGAGAAGTCAAGTGAGCTATTCATTTCGACAATTCAGTCCCTAGGTATGAAAAATAATATTAATGAAGATATGAACCCCTAAAAAGAGAAAGAAATAATTATATAAATATTTATATAGAAACAATGGATGCATTCGTTAATTTGAGTCAGGCTGGTCAGGATTCGTGTTTGGGCCAGGTTGCAACACCTAATACAAATCACCTAAAGATTACTCTCATAACATGGCCCGAATACGAATCCTAACCAGCTCAATTTACAATGCATATGTACCCATCATTCCTATATATATATATGTATCGATATATATCATATTTTATATTTTTAAGAGATGATATTATTATTTATTATTTTTTCTTTGAGGGGATTGAGTAATCAAGATGAATCGTGCACTTAACCCTAAATAGTTGCTACGAGATAACTATTTATTTTTCTTGAGTCACCACCAATTAATTTTGGCTAGGTGAGATTGGTCACCTATTTAAGTTCATATTTCTAGGGTTGCAAAACCCTAGAAAACCAACTCTAAAGTTTGTGCTCGTACCAAAGATCACTTGAAAGATTATAGGAGTCAGTTACAACCATGAGTAAGGATTGATACCTTTCATGACACTTGATAATTGGTACCTTATTAATCACATGTTAACTTAAATTATGATCTTTATTCGATTTCAGTATTTGGTATTTAATTATAATTCTCATATACCAAAGCAAAATTTTACGAAACAAATTTATTATTTCGAATGAGAAAATAGGGTTTTTAATACTTTTGAAAATAAAAATATCTTTCGTACCACTGGAGGACTAGGAGAACATGAAAGCTTTTGTTATTTTCCTTCATCCCAACTAGAGAGTCGAGCCATACAAAAGGTTTTAAAAATCAAGATATCTTTTGTACCCCACTAGAGAGTCAGAGAAATAAAAAAGGTTTTATTTAACAAAAATTAAAAAAAAACTCGATTTTCTTTTTGAAAATGATATCTGGTTATTAACAAAATCCGTAAAACCCTATCATATTATGGGAGAAATTTCATGTATTATTTTAACTCGAAGCCATTACCTTAATATTTAAGAAATTTTGATTTTATTAAAAATATTACTATTTGTCTAAGACTCGGTTTCGACTATATGTATGGAACTAGAGTCAAAGGACTAAAAAATAGTCGATAAGGCCAACACGTCCTTTAGAGTACTGTCGATCTGAAAATATCCTAGTAACCCTAAAAAAGCTAGTTTTAATGCAAAATTATTAAACGCCCTGAGGGTATACCTTTGACGTGAAAGTATTTCGGTGCCACTAAGGGATTAAAAGTGATCATAAAAGACAAATTTAACCCTAATACAAACCCAGGTCATGAAATAATCTCGATGATTACATTAGACTTGGCTAAGTTAAAATTACTAAAATGTCCTTAGGGACCAACTTTGTCTTTAAAGCATCCTAGTAACCTTAAGCACTCAAAAATGATAAGAAATGACAATTTTACCCTAAATGGGTGATTAAAATATTAAAGGTGACCTAAAATGCAATAATTGCAATTAACCCACTATCGCAACGTACCTCGGATGGATCCTCGTAGATCTAAGAGTGCGTATGGCTTAAAATATTTTCTTGACTCGAAAATGTCTTCTTGACTAAGACTATTCTTTGGAGTTACGATGAGAACGAGAAATTACAGATTCTCGACTAATGACACAGTGAGAGGGACCATAAGACGAATCACTCATCTTATTGGTCTTGTGTGACCATCACGAAAAGGGCCAACACTTGGAGTCGCCATCAATCATTTTGGGCTAGGCATGATCAGATGCCCATTGAATCTATGTTATGAGTTTTGAAACTCAAAACATCGATCCCGTAGTCCACATAATGCAAAGATTCGTTGTTTGGGTTCGGGAGTTGGTTACGCGTGATGAGGTATGAACCTCTTCGCGACGCCCAAAATCGGTACCTTACTAGCTATGTCTTACCTCAGTTTTGATTCTTTCGATCTTAACTTGTCGCTATTTTGACATAACCCTCTTCTACTGCATGAATTTTATAAAAATAATCCAGGTTTTGATGAAAAAAAGATTTAATCTCATATACACCCCAGAAAGATAGGGAATATAGAGATTTTCGATGAAAATGACCTCTGGATTTTACTTTGAAAATGGAATGTTCCACTTTGGGCACTGGA
>JBBYHO010516023.1:0-19209 GCA_038382025.1 Adansonia gregorii | reverse complement strand
TCGGGTTAAATAAAATTAACAATTTAATCAAAATTAAATTAAGTATTTAGATTAAATAGCTCAAACACCTTAAAATATATTCGGCTAAAAAATGATGCTTGCAACAGTAGGGCCTAGCTGCAATTGGGGCAAATACCCACACTAGGGTAGGAGGCCACTAGGGTTTTGAGGAGGTGGTAAAATAATTATTTTAATTCAGAGGCAAGAACCTAGTCTTCAGGTAAGACCATTGCACCACCTTAGAGTTTTCTTGTCATAACATCTCATGATTCAAAATCTACTAGCACAAGGTGGTCTTGAAGGAGAATCAACCCGTGCAAATCTAAAGTTGATCGTGGCAAAAGGTGCCCACACACTCTACCATCCAGGAATTGAAGAATAATAGAGAAGGCTAGCTAGTTGAAGCTTTCACATGGATTTACTCTAGGCATTTTTGGATGGCATCTGCAGATAGACAGCTCAGGTAATTGATTATGGTGTTTTATTGTATATGATAATATAATCTAGTATAATCCATTTTCTAAAATTTTTAAAATTCCTCTGTGCCATCTAATTTGTTTTCCTAATAGGTGTAGACTTGAGTTCAAGGTGGAATAATTTGTAACAATGATTTAAGAGGGTCTACTTCCTTCTTTTGAATAGGCCAGGAATCGAAATCTTTTCCTAATGGTATGCTTGATCTAGTTTTCTAGCCATCCATTACAGAAGGTGAGGTCCAAGATAATGATGGTTCTCGGGATTTGCCATTAAAATCTCTGATAATTTTTATCAACTTAAACACTTGTTCTTTTATCTCTTAAATCTCATGTTTTGTTCCTCTAACTATTCGCTCCAAAGATCAGAATCTTTTCCTAGTGGTATTCTCAATCTAGTTTTTGAGTCATCCAATGGAAAAAGTAAGGTAAAAAATAATGGTTGTTTTTAGGGTTGCCCATAAGATCTTTGATAATTTTTGTCAACCTAAATAGTTGTTCTTTTATCCCTTAGATCTCGTTTCCCGTTTGTAGACACCTTATTTTGTTTAGGCTAATTTTTTGAGGAGGACAAGAAGGCCCATGAATCATATCAAAGGTAAATGCAAAGATGTGTCATCAAAGGACGTAGTTCAAGGTGTTCGAGGGTAAAATATATGGGAAAATTCATAATTTTTCTCAAATATAGCGATACATAGTTCTCATGTATCGATACAATGCTCTAACATGCCAAAAATTTGAAATGTCCCTATTTGTATCGATATAACATGTAAATGTATCGATATATAAGCTTTTGTATTGATACAAGAGCTCATGTATCGATACTAGGCCATGCCAGACCAAAACATGCATTCTGTAAAGAAATGTATCGATACATATCAACATTTATCGATACAATGGCTCATAGCATCAATACAATGATCATTGTATTAATGCAATGTTCATTGTATAGATACACTCAAGGTTTTTGGACCAAATGTATCGATACATTCTGTAATGTATCGATACATACAAGCCGTTTTCCATGGTCCGAGCATTTTTGACTCATCCACCATTGATCCAAAACTCGATTTTAACTCATTTCTTTGCATCAAGAAAGATCAAAACCCATATCAAATTATGAATTTAGGCTTTTAAATTAATCAAAATATTTTTTTTGAAGTCTAAATTAGATCAAAAGGGTCAATGTCACATGATCACCCTATTCCTCTCTAGTTAGTTGACCAATATCACCATCAACCACCCTATTTCCTGGAAAATCATTTTAGCATTTAAACCAGCCACCCTATGTCTATCACATTTGCAGCAAGTTGCTCCGTACAGCGACTCTATAGCCACCATGCTGACATCACTTTTTCCCCTTTGAGAAATGACCAAAAACACTTCCAAATTGGCTTTAAAATGCTGGAATAAATAGACCACTTCTATCTCAGCTAAAAAAGGTTAGATTCTAGCTCATTTTCAGCTTCCAAAACACATTCCTATACCAAGAAAACTAGAATCCTGTAACTCTTCACTCACCACCCAAAAACAATCTTGAAACCCTAAACTTCTAACCATTACACATTCTAAAAATCACCCTCATCCACACCAGAACCAAAACCTTATTGTTTCTCTCTTTTTCTTTCTTGTTAACAACAAGGAAAAAAAAGGAAATTCAAGCGATCTCTGCTGCTCCAACTATTTGGCCAAAATTGAAGTTTGGTTGGTATAACTTCTTACTTTATCACTTTCATTTTCTATTTTACAGCATCTTCATCATTTTAGTGAGCTCTCCATGTTTCCATCACCCTCTTAGGATTTTAATGTATTATTGTGGCCTTTGGTTGTGATAGTTTAGGATTGGAATGCCTTAATGCCCCTTTGATGTGCAAAATGCTTATTTCATCCTTATTATTTTGATAGCTCTTACTCATACATTTTATGCCATATCCATGCATCTTGTTATGATTAATCCATGTATAAATCATTAGCCTAATATATTTCAAGCATATTTATACATTAGCTTGCATCTTGTCATAAATCATTGTCATTTTCAGCTTCCATAACATTTTCTTGTCAAAGTGCATAACACTTTTTTTGTCTAGGCCATTGGTAAAGTTAGCATCCTTATTTATGTTTTATGCCATCTCTTTGTATGTTCGTTGTCTTCTCCTTGTCTAAACGCATGTTTGGTGGCTATCAAAAACTAATTTTCAAAACCTCCCCAAACCAAGCATGTTAACCTCAACCAATAAGGATTAACATGAACTGAACATTTTCCTTAAAGTTAGCAAAATATCTTAGGGAAAATTAAGTTCTCCAAATCTGGAATTCTAGTTAAACGAGTTAAAATCTTTTAATTTTGCAACGAAAATGGCCTTACACTTGTTCTCGAAATGCTCGTGCCTTATTTTTGAGTTAAAACCTTGAGTGGTATGATCAATGAGCTATTTCATCGTCCCAAGATACTCTGGGGCTATGCAAATGAGTTAGTGACACTCATGCCACTCTTTCCCTTCAGTCATGGACATTCAAATGTTGATGACTCGAGTTTGGACCTGTAAACATAAAGAAGATAAGAAATATCCTCTGTTTTACTTTGTCTCCTACTGGTAGCAACACTGTTGCAAATTGAAAAATCACTTTAAAATCCTAAATGATTTTTCATTAATTTTATAATATTTTTCTTTAAAGATGTGTTAAAATGCATTTAAAATAAGGTCTTGTTCATCCCCAGATCAGTCCAGATGAAAGTGTTATGAATTTTCAAACCTAAACTGTCTAGAATCCCTAAAGTGAATAAAGTGCATTTTGGTTGGACCCTTTAAGCCCACCAAATGGTTTTTCCAAATCCATCCAGTAATTTTTCCTAAAATGTTCATGAAATTCCTTTTCTGGAAAGGTATTATTTGCAATTTTTGAATACCAAATGAGTCCGAAATGATTTTTCAAATTTTAACGCACCTTGTCCCTCGTCTGCTCTGTCAGTAATGAAATTAATCTGAACTTGAAAATTTATTCCCCCAAAAATTAACTTTTTGGGATATTGGGAATATTTTTAGGTTGCCATCATCGAGTTACCATTCTAACGGTATCTTGTCCACCCTCTAAAGCCTTCAAACCAAATTAAATAAATTCACGAAGCAGGATAGTGCAATGTTGTCACTTGTTTTCGATTATGGTCAAAATTAAGTTGTTGTCCCGAATTTCATCTCAAGACATTCGAATGTCTTTGTATCACCTTGACCAAACTCGAGAACATGCTTTGACCTTCCATAGGCTCATATCAAGGCATAAACATATTTTTACATCTTTACCATCCTCATTCATAATAATTTCTTTTGCCAAAAGTTGTCAAAACGCTCACACATTTCCTAAATCGTAAAGTTTTGTCAACTTAAGTTTTCCAACTCGACTTCACTAAAGAGTGTCAGACGTGTCACTTTTAGGGATATCCAACTCTAACCTTCCAAAAGGATACTCCAACCCTATTTTTCAAAATTGTCAAGATTGAAAAATCTTACTTTATCAAAATGATTTGTCATCCACGGGGATACTCTAACCTCGACCTTTCGAGGAGATACTTAAACCCCACTGTTCAAACTTGTCAAGATTTAGAAATCCTCCTTTGTCAAAATTATTTGTCATCCACGGGGATACTCCAACCTTACCTTTTTGAAGGGATGCTCCAGCCTTATCTTTCAACTACAATTAATTTTTTTCCTTTTTCTCGGGCTTCCATGAATGTGTTAAACAAATCTCGTTCAATCAAGAAACCTAGATGCATCTCAAAAATTGTTGATTCGGTTAATTTCAGGTAATCGATGCCAATTATGTGATAAATTCCAGAAGTCCATTCTTTTTCTTTATCATTGCATTGAATGTCCGTGTTATGTTACTTTAGATGTTACCTTGCTAATATGATTTCTTTGTGATGATTATTTGCATTCAAGTTTTCCAAATCATTTCAAATAAAACTAAGGATAATATTCTACGTGGGTATCTCTCTAGTGCCTAAAGTGGAATATTTCATTTTCCAAAGTAAAATCCAGAGGTTATTTTTATTGAAAATCTCTATATTCCCCATCTCTCTGGGGAGTATATAAGATTAAATCTTTTTCATCAAAACCTGGATTTGTATTTTTATAAGATTCATGTATTAAAAAGGGTTATATCGAAATAATGTCGAGTTAAGATCGAAAAAATCAAAACCAAATAAAATATAACTAGTAAGGTATCGATTTTGGGCGTCGCGAAGAGTTCGTACCTCATCGTGCGTAACCAACTCCCAAACCCAAACGGTGAATCTTTGTATTACGTAAACCATGGGATTAATGTTTTGAGTTTCGTAACTCAAAACATAGGTTTCAATAGGCATTCGATCATGCTTAGCCCGAAATGATCGATGGTGACTCTAAGCATTGGCCATTTCGTGATGGTCATCCGAGGCCAATAAGATGAGCGATTCATCTTATGGTCCCCTTTGTTGTACCATAAGTCGAGAATCCATACATTCTCGTTCTCATAACATCGTGAAAGAAAGGTCTAGATCAAGAAGACATTTCCAAGTCAAAAAAATAGTTTAAGTCATACGCACCCATAGTTCTGTGAAGATTCACCTCGAGGTACGTTCCGATAGCTTGAAGACTCTGCTAGGGACTGTATATAGAGTTAGGCCGATAACTAGCTGTGTCTTGCTAGGTTCCCGGTTCTTTCGATCTTCAGTCATTATTTAACTATGACTTTTTTTTTGTTTTGTCAACTAGTCTTTTATTTGGCATGATTGTCAGGATTGTCTTATTTTGAATTACCATCAATTTAATAAAAATGGTAATACGAAAGTAAACAAAAAAGTTTGATCATTTCCCCATCATACACCACGCACTTGCATGTGCATTAGTGTCTTACTAAACTCCATAACGTGGTTATAACCCAATCATTATGAGGAAGTGGGCTATCCACCTTTATGAGTAACCCTTCGTATAGGCATGGCAATAACTTCTTAGAAGTAAATTATCTATGTCTCTCTTGCATAACCTTTCACATTTGCATAGGGAAATACATCCAATGGATAGAACTCGTTTCGCCAAACCTGCGATGGATTTAAGATCGGGGTCCCTCAACTGTCCTTACCGAATAGAGGAGCAGTTCAGATACCTATTTATGCGTCAACTTAAACCTTATATAGTGAGCCTTATGAGCTAAACCATGTCAAACCATGGTGGAATGCTACTAGAATACCTGGAGAATAGGGTCATTCAGGAAAACATTTGTAACCTTTACTCTTATTTACCATAATTAGGTAAGTGACAATGAGTATACAATTGTCACCCGCATTTGTATTTTATCATTTAACAAGGCATCTCGTCATGTCGCCCAAACGATAGCTAACCTTTGTATAAATAAGTGACAATGAACAAAAACCATCGTTCACAATGTCTTATACCGTAAGCCATTATGCTGTCTGAGTAATGGCTTAACACGTATCCACACTAGTGGTAATAAAGGAATATTACCACCGGTTGATTATTTCTCCATCAAGATAAGATATTGCATCACCTCGTGAAGGGCAGATTGCATTCTGGCATGTTAAAATACTGCCCGTTTTTTGTTTCACCACCTTGGTTGAGACATGTTATGAATTTTTTGTTCTGATGTTCTTAAATTCTTTATTTCCTTATATTTGTCTTCTATATGTTCCACTAACTTGTTTTCCCTTTGTTTATGTTTTGATGCATGCATCATTTCATCATAACCATCATGACTATCATCATTTTGGGATAATTATTGTGGGTTAGTGTTCAACAAGGGGCATCATTTATGGAGCAACAGTTTATCTCAACTATCGACTCCTTTGAAAATGTCAGAACATGGTCAGAAGGTCACTAACGTTAAGATGAGGACATCTTAAAGCCCGACTACATCTCAAAAATGCATTAAGAGGTCAAGATTGGTTTCTATCAGAATTATTATTAGGAATTGAAGCACATTTGGGACAGTTGGGATAACAACGAGAAAAAAACATTCAATAAAAAGTACGGGGATATAGCTTTCTTACTTCAAGTTCAGTTGGATGATCGCTTGTTGCGAGCAGTGACATAATTCTAGAATTCGACCTATCGATGTTTCACCTTTAACCACTAAGATTTAGTCCCTACCATTGATGAGTGCATAGCTCTGCTCAACATAGAAAGGGTCAAGTCAGACCTGATTTACTGCAAAGTGCTAATGCCTCCTCCATTCAAGAAAAGGTTAGGACAAATTTTTGGAGCCATAAAAGCATGGGTTGACAGTCACATCAAGTAAAAGGAAGCAGCGAATGCATTTCTTAGACCAGTTTAAAAGAGGGCCTGGAAAATTTTTTTGATCAAAAGAAAGCTCAAGATATCTACGCTCTAGCAATTTATGGGCTTATTATATTCCCAAAAACTTTGGTTTATGTTGAGGTGGCAGTCACATATTTCTTTTCTTGCCTATGTTGAAACATCAACCCTGCTTCTACCATCATCGTCGAAACCATCTACACCCTCAACTTTTGTGAAAGAACAGGAACATAAAGGTTTATCGGGTGTGCCCTATTGCTCCAGATATGGCTCCTAGGTTATCTCTCTATTAAAAAAGGGAGAGTCAGGCAAAATTTCTTCTTCAAGATCAGTCCTCTTTCCACAGTATTAGAGGAAGAATGCCATTAAGATAAGATAGAAAAGCATTGGGTCGAGGAATTACGAAATGTCAAGGAGGAAAAAATCACGTGGAGAGCCCCATGGGTATTCCCTCAGTCAATTATGCACAAATGTAGAGACTACACTTTTGTACCATTCCTGGGATTATAGGGAAATACTAGTTATGCTCCTCTATTAGTATTGCGTTAGTTCTAGTACCAGCAATTCATCCCGTTCTTCAAAGACTTAGGACATTAGGATTTTGAATATGGAGAGCCCAAATATAAAGCGGAAGTCTAGTTAGCTTTCCAAGCTTGGAAGAAGATCCATTATATGGAAAGATACTGGAGAGGAAGCCTTACCATGCCTGGATATGAAGAATGGAGACTCTATCGTGTCAATGATCTATTGCTACCACCCAACTCCGGGATACTGCAAATCCCAATAAAAGAATTGCCTTATGAGATCGAGCTATTTAGGAGAGAGTTCGAGCAAGAAAAGGAATCCTTTGCTATATAAATCTCTTGACTTAAGGAGGAAAAAGGCCAACTAGAGATGGATATCTATCTTAAGAGTGATGAAATGGATCAAGTTGTTAAAGAAAGGGATCGCTTCAAGGATGACCCTGAGAGCCTAACCAAGGATTATGTGACACTTCAAAAAGCTAACAAGTCCCGACGTATTGGCAAGACATCAGTTGAATGGGAAGCGAAAGTTGTTGCTCTTAATCGCGAGCTAAATCAGCAAAAAGAAGAAGTCAGAACCAGTAAAGAAAAATTCACGAGGGCATGTGCTCTTGTGTCCACCTACCAACGAAGGAATCAAAGACTGAAGGCCTAAATGTGAGATATGAGAGCCACCAGGGTTGAAAATAAAGCCCTTATTCACATAATCCAAGAGTTAGAACAGTCTCTTCAGGCTCATCAAAGTTCTATCAATGAACTAACAAGGGTTGATGAGAATTAGATTAGCAAGCGACCATCGACCAAGCATGTCTGAACTACCAAGAATAACATTAGAACCTCATTGAACAAGTTTAGATGGCGCAGCAAGAGGCAGGTGACATGATTGAAGCAGCCCAGACCATAAAGTGAGCATCGTACCTGTTGAAGATCGTGAGTAATGATTTTTGGGTTTTTTTTGATTGTGTGATTACATAATGCAATCATGTTAGATACTTTCAGATGCAATCATGTCGTAAAAGAAAATACCCTTTTATGACTCTATGAATGAGTTTATTGATGAAGCTATTCCAAGAATCAATTGTCTCCAATGCATATGCACATTTAATTTCACCATTTTTCATTGCACTTGCATCAATCATTCATTATCTTAACTCATCATTGCATCATAAATGCTCATCAATAAATACATTTTTAAAAAGTCTAATACGAGAATTGGGCCATAAAAGTGCAAGGGATGTTGAGATCAATTAGGAACATGAAACCTCACATCACGCACTACTACAACACACAACATTGTAAGCAAATCATGGATAGTGATCATGAAGCTCATATTGAACGACTTGAGCTAATGGTTAAGGAATCACAAGACCATATGCTTCATCAGCAATACAAAATGCAAAATCAAATCGCAAAACTTATTGAACTATAACTGCCTCAATGAAAGAAAAAGGGCAAGCCAGTGCTGCTGAAACAAGGAATGATTCTCCTAACGTTGAAAGTCCCCCTACCAATAATCCAAGACTTGCCCAAGGAGAAATTAGACAAGACCAATGACCAACGACCCACTCCTATACCTATTGCTCAGGCTCCACTAGTTATCTACCTAAATCCTATTGCGACAGTCAATTCATTCTTAATACTTAAAGAGTGAACACAGAAGTCTCATCGGTAGATCCGATAACCCTTGACCATGAGAAACCAGAGAAAATAGAAGGTCAAAAGTCCACCATGACTGCAAAAGAAGTGAACAAATTCCAGCTACTAGAAAAATGCCTCCAAGCTATCGAGGGGAGTGACAAGTTTAGAGCTCTTGATGTGTAATCGCTGTCTTTGGTGTCCAACCTTATTATTCCTCTGAAGTTCAATGTCCTAGAGTTTGAAAAGTTTAATGGAACCACTAACCCTTATGTCCATGTCTGAATGTACTTGTGAAAGATGAAAAACTCCTCATCCATTACTTCTAGCATAGCTTCACTGGGGTAGCCGCTCGATCGTATATCGCGTTAGACAATGTCAAAATCCAATCATGGGCTGACTTGGCTAAGGCCTTTCTAAATCAATACTAGCACATGTTAGATTGGGCACTAGATCAACTTTCCCTGATGAATTTCAAGAAAAGATCCACTGAAAGTTTCAAACAATACACCCAAAGGTAGAGAGAAAAAGTAGCCTTAGTCTAGCCTTCTTTACATAAAAAGAGATGACAGTCACTTTTATTCACACCTTACGTGCTCCTTATTATGAGAAGGTTGTAGGGAATGCCACCAAGAAATTCACATACCTAGTCCTCTTTGGAGAAATGATTGATGCAGCCATTAAGAGTGGTAGAATATCAGTCATGGAAACATCTGGATCAAGTAAGAAGTCTATTGCCAGTAAAAAGAAAGAAAGAGAGGCCAATGCCATAAGTTATGCTAGCTCATCTCAGCTAAAACAGCATCAAATACCCGACCGTCACTACCCAAGCATGTTGTATTCTTACCCTATCACCATACCCCCTCAACCAATTAATGCCATAACCTACAACCCATCCTTTGTAATCCCATCCAACACACAACAAAGCTACCCTTCATAAGTTCACTAAAGTACCCAATAATGCACTTGGAAATTGAGCTGCAAATCAATAAAGACAACATTTTGATCCCATCCCTATGACCTATAGGGAGCTCTACTAGACCTTGCTCCAAAAACATTTAGTGGCCCCAATGTATGTATTAGAAAAAAAGCCATCATACCCGCAATGGTATAACCCTAACGCCTACTATGAATACCATGCTGGGATAACACGGCATGATATTAAGAACTACATATCTTTCAAACGAAATGTGCAAAATCTAAATAACTCAAAAGTCTTGCAATTCAGGATGAACCAAGGACCAAATGTTTCACCAATCCTTTACCAAACCGCACTGAGCCAGTTGCAAACATGATCGACATTAAGAATAAATATGAAGTAAAAGCAAGCATAGAGGATGTAAAAATACGAATGTTCTTGGTCTAGCAAGCATTGATTTAGGTTAGGTTGCTCAACGTAACAGAAAAATTAAAAGATAATCTCGATAACTTTTATGACTTCCACACAAGTATAGGTCATACCCTACAAGCATGCAAGGAGTTTAGGTCCATGGTTCAAAGAATGATGAATGAAGGCCAGATAGAATTCTATCATGAGATCATACCTGTTGCTGAATCTATCAATATGATAGAAGATGAAACCATGCAGCCATCTTATGAGAGAAACTGACCCCTCATTCTTTATGGCAAGTCAAGTCTTAAGGTCAGTTCTTCGACACTTACACCAAAGTTAGTTATGGAAGTACCTAAACCGTTCCCGTATAAGTAAAACAAAGCTATCCCCTAGAAATATGAGAATCAATTAGTAATGATCGAAGAACTAACTCCTTCAATTGTTGCAATGGAACTATCAAGAGTTAGTCACCTAACCCGTAGCGGTAGGTGTTACGCTCCCCCAGCTTCAAAAAAATATAAGGTTGATACATCTCTAAGCAACAATACCACTCAGGCCTAAGTAAAGAATTTCAAGCCCGAAAAAGTCAAGAAAGCAGTAAGTAAAAGAGAAGCCATAGAGTTTTTAAGGTTCATTAAGCATAGTGAATACTATGTTGTAGATCAGCTAGGCAAACAACCTGTAAAGATTTCTATGCTATCTTTGCTTTTTAATTTAGAGGTTCATCGAAATGCATTACTGAAGGTGCTAAACGAAGCATATATGCCCTTAGACATCCCCATGGACAAGTTGGATTAGCTAGTGAACAACATCATGGCTGATAATTATATCTCCTTCACTGATGATGAGATCCCACTCGGAGACAGGGGCAGTTATAAAGCTCTACATATCACTACCCATTGCAAGGGATATATTTTGCCTAAAGTACTCATAGATAATAGGTCAACCCTTAACGTTATGCTTATGACTATATTAAGCAAACTCCCTGTCAATCAATCCAACATTAAGAGTAGCTGCACCATAGTTCGACCTTTTGCTAGTGCATGTCATGAAGCAGTTGGAAATATCACAATTTAGCTTCAGATAGGCCAATGTACATATAAAGTTGACTTCCAAGTTATGGATATTAATCTTTCTTGCAACTGCCTATTATGAAGGCCATGGATACACTGCACAGAAGCCTTCCCATTCTTTCTCCATCAAAAGGTTTGTGATGGATGACAAAGTAGTCACCATTAGAGCTAAAGAAGAAATGATCGCTACTGCTTTCACTGAGGATACCTATTTATAACCTAATGAAAATGTACCAGAGTCATCCTTCCAATCTTTTGAGTTTGTTAATGCAACATTTGTGGGAGAAGGATTGCCAATAGTTGAGCCCCTGTCAAAAAGTACCTATTTAGGTTTAAAAATGACTGTTGGTAAAGGTTTTCTTGCTAGAAAAAAGCTTGGTAAGAATCTACAAGGGATGGCCCAAGCCCTATAGGTCACCACTGAATCGAACAAAAGAGGCTTAAGATATCAAGGCCAATGCGCACTCAAGAAAGCAGTAAGAAAAGAGGATCTACAACCAAGAGATGACATGATCATTGGGTTGAGAGGGGAAGTCGAAGCTGACAATGTTCCCGTCTCTCCATGAGATATTTTACTCGAGAAGATGAATTGATCCAAGCCAATTAGAAGAGTAAAAGGCTAGAGATGTTTTGGTCATTTTAAATAGGGCATTTAATAACCTCTATCTTCAAGATACGAAGCCATAAAATTCATGTCCTTCTACTCAGACCTAATTTTGATGGCAAGGTCATGATAAAAGACCCTGCACTTTTCCTATCCCTTTCATGTAACATAAAAAAATGAAAACCTACATGCCCTTGCCCAAAGGCATATAAGTGTCCTATGTAAGGGGCATATTTTTATCAAACATTATCAATGAAATGACTTTTGCATATATCATTCCACATTATGTATCACTTTTTAACACTTTTGTCTCCATCACTCTTTTGCCTTCATCCAAATCCCTTGGTTATGTGTGTGCCTTTTACAATGTTTATTTTTTTACCCTTTCAGGTGTCCTGACGACAGTAGCATGGATGCGTTTGATGGGTCTTTGAAGATCGATTTCAAACAGTCAATTTGCACTAGTGAAGCTAATACTGAAGAAGATTTCGAAGAAAGCTCAGTACTATCAGACCTTTTACGATTAGTCAAGCAAGAGGAGAAGCAGATTATGCCTGATGAAGACCTAACGAAAGTAATAAATCTGGGCATTCAGAAGGATCGAAAGAAGGTTAAAATCGAAACCTCAATAAAGTCAATGACTAAGATCAAGTTGATAGACTTACTCCAAGAATATCGAAATGTACTCACTTGATCATATCAAGCCATGCCAAGACTAGACATTGATATAGTGGTCCATAAGTTTCCCATCAAGCCTAGATGCAAACCAATCTGGCAAAAGTTAAGGAGGATGAAACTGAAAATGCTCCCCAAAATTAAAGAAAAAGTTAAAAAGGAGTTTGATGTAGGGTTTATTGGAGTAGCCAAATATCTAGAATAGGTTGCCAATATAGTCCTAGTCCCAAAGAAAAGATGGCAAAGTTTGAATATGTGTTGATTATTAGGATTTGAATTGAGCTAGTCCCAAGGATAACTTCCTGCTACCCCATATCGACTCTTTGGTAGAGAACACGACTAAGAATTCTCTATTTTCCTTCATAGATGGATTCTCAGGCTATAACTATATCAAAATAGTGCCTGAAGACATGGAGAAAACAGCTTCTGTAACCTTGTGGGGGACATTTTGCTATAATGTCATGCCTTTCAGACACAAAAATGTTAGGGCAACCTATCAACGGGCTATGGTAGCCCTATTCCATGCCATGATGCACAAAAAAATTGAGGTCTACATTGATGACATGATTACCAAGTCAATGAAAGAGGATGAGCATGTCACAAACCTTCAGAAACTTTTTGAACAGCTATAAAAATTTTAACTCAAATTGAATCCTGCCAAGTGTACCTTCAGAGTCACTTTAGGTAAGCTTTTAGGCTTTATAGTCAGCGAAAAAGGGATTAAAGTTGACCTAGACAAAGTCAAAGCATTTAAGATATGGCACCACCTTAAACCCAAAAGGAAGTGAGAAGCTTTTTGGTGAGACTGAACTACATTGCTAGATTCATATCCCAGCTTACTAACAAATGCGACCTTATCTTTTCGTTCTTTCATAAACAAAATCCAAGAGAGTGGAATAAGGCATGTCAAGATGCCTTTGATAAAGTTAAACATTATCTATCGAGTCCACCAGTGTTGGTAGCATCGGTGCTTGATCAACCTTTAATCCTTTACTTGGCAGTCTTCGATAAGTCTATAGGTTGTGTATTAGGGCAGTATGATGAGTCAAAAAAGAAAGAACAAGCAATCTACTACTGAAGCAAAAAGTTCACAAAATACGAGTGCAATTACTCTGTAGTCGAGAAGTTATACTCTGCTTTAGTGTGGACAGCTAAGAGACTTGGGAAATACATGCTGTATCATACCACATGGTTGATTGCAAAGCTTGATCCTATCAAATATCTATGCAAAGCCCCTGCACTATCAGGAAGGCTAGCTAGATGGCAAGTCCTACTTTTTGAATACGACATTGCCTATGTTAGTCAAAAGGCCATCAAGGGCAGTGCGATAGCTGACTTTTTGGCAAATGAGTATGAACCTTTAAATTTTAACTTCCAAGGTAAAGATATAATGTGCATTTCTAAAGACGAAGACGCTTCCAACCAAGATCAATCTTCGAAGATGTATTTTGATGGAGCATCAACCGCTTTAGGACATTGAATTGGGGTAATATTGATGTCACCCGACGGAAGTCATTATCCATTCATAGTAAGGTTAAATTTCAACTGCATGAATAATATCGTAGAATATGAAGCTTATGTCATGGGACTTCAAGCAGCCATTGAGAGGAATGCTAAGATATTACATGTGTTCGATGATTTGACCCTAGTCATCTACCAATTGAAAAGGGAATGGCAGACTCACGATACCAAGCTGATGCAGTATGGGAAGCTGATAGCAGATCTTAAGAAAGAGTTTGATGATATTAGTTTTTGAGACATACCTCGAGAAGAGAACCAAATAGCTAATGCTTTGGCTACCTAGTCATCCATGTTTAAAGTCAACCAAGAGTCGAACGTTGCTCCCATCTAGATAAACATCTACATAACTCTAGTTCATTGTCATAGTGTTGAAAAAGAGAAGGATGGCCTACTGTGGTACTATGACATCTTTCTTTACATCAAGGATTAGCAATATCCCAAACATACAACCAAGACTAATAAAAAAAACTATTAGAAGGCTGGCTATAGGATATGTTCTCAATGGAAAAATCTTATGCAAAATGACTCATGATCAAGTATTGCTTAGATGCGTCGACACTCCTAAAGCCAAAAAGATCCTAGACGAAATTCATGAAAAGATTTGTGGCACATATGCTAATGGACATTGAATGGCCAAGCAAATCATGAGAGCGGGTTATTACTAGTTGACCCTTGAGAGAAACTACATCAATTACGCTCGAAAATGCCATAAGTGTCAAATCTATATGGATAAGATCAATGTCCCTCTAGCACCACTTTACATCATGATGGCCCCATATCCCTTCTCCATGTGGGGCAAGGATGTGATTGGGCCAATCACCCTTAAAGCTTTCAATGGGCATCATTTTATCTTGGTAGTAATTAACTATTTCACTAAATGGGTGGAGGCTGCCTCATGTGCTAATATTACTAGATTGACCATCTGTAAGTTTGTCAAGTGGGACATCATCTGTAGATATCTTCTCCTGAACCAAATCATCACAGATAATGCAAGCAACTTAAATAATAAAATGATGCCAGCAGTCTACTCACAGTTCAAAATCTAGTATCATAATTTTGTCCCTTATCGCCCAAAGATGAATGGGGCAGTCGAGGCAGCCAACAAAAACATGAAAAGAATAGTTAAGAGAATGGTTGAGACTCACAAAGGCTAGCATGGAAAGCTATTCTTTGCACTTCATGCCTATTGGACCTCAATTCACATTTCTAGGGGCGTTACCTCATTTTCTCTTGTTTATGGGATGAAAGTTGTATTGCCTATCGAAGTTAAGATCCCTTCTCTCAGAGTCTTGATGGAAACCAAATTTGAAGAAGCTGAATAGGTTAAAAACATATACGACCAACTCAACCTCATCAAGGAAAAATGCACGAAGGCCATTTTCGAAGGTATGATCGAAGCCCACGACAATTTTACCCAGGTGAATTGGTATTGAATAAGATCCTCCTAATTCACAAAAATGCACGGGGTAAGTAGACCCTTAATTCAGAAAGGCCGTATGTCATGAAGCAAGCCTTCTCTAGAGGGGCCCTAATCTTGTCAGAAATAGACGGCACTCTTTTGCCTAACCCAGTCAACTCAGATTCCATCAAGAAATATTACACGTAGAGGGTAAAAACCTGAAAAGGCATCCTTCAAAAAAAAGAAACAAAAAAAACAAACCACAAAAAACATAGAAATGAGAAAACAAAAATAAAACAAAAAAGAAAGAAACCAAAAAAGGGTCTAGATAAAAATCCAAAAAGGGCATCTAGGCAACCAACCCAACTACGGTTAAAAACCATAAAGGCGACTTGAGAAGATCAATTTTGATGGGGCATGAATTGAGGGCACCTATAGGATAATGTAAAGTAATCCTAGGGATCTTTCGAAGATCAGCTCATGCTAGGCACATTCATTGTTCGAAAAAGATCCTGGAAAACACCTAAAGAACATCCACGTCACGATTATCAGTGGCATTTTTCACCCAAAAGAGCATCCATCTAGCTACCTTATCACTTGTTTGTAAAAAAAATACCAAGTTATGTCTCTTTATTGTCATGAATAAATATTTTCTTTTAACCCCTATACAATTCACATTGCACTTGTCATTTAACTGATAATGTTTGATAATCAACTGAAATATGCATCAGGACATCTTGATATTACATCAAAAGGAAAAGAAAAGCACAAAGAACTCTACTTACGCCTTAATTATCAAGATCATGCACTTTTTGTGTCCAAACACCCGCTCGGCATGACCATACACCAAACTATTTCTTGCTTTCATAAGCCACACCTCAAGAAAAACCATTTTAGGCTACCCAAAATCGACCCATCCATTCAATCAGAATCCTATCGAAACCAGAGACATCAACCTAATTAGTCAAATAGTTTCCAGATTGTTGACAATCCCTTCCATTTGTTAGGAAAATGATTAAGCCTCCCGAATCAAAAAATACAATAATCCAAATTCTTAAAAATAGATTTTTTGTTGTATACCCAGTGAAGTCAGGAAAACCTAATCCTTAGCAGGATTGGCAAAATTCCAGTCCATAGTTGCAACAAAGATGTATCGCCATCTCTATGAGAGCCTGAACAACGTACAAGAAAAACTATGACTATCTTCCGTATTAGACTTCATATCATGCAATCATGATATCATTCCACATCATACAATCATGATAGCATTCCACATCATACATTCACATTACCATCATACATCATTATTTTTACACTATCACTCCAAGCTAGGTTTACTGAACCTCCAAGGAATTCCTGGTAAGTACACTAAGCTTCGCAAACCAAGTGTCATTTAGGTAAGGTTTTTTTCTCCTCATCACCTCATGTCAAAACCCTTTTTATCAAGAAACTACTATCAAAGGCCAGTGTCAAGAAATTATTATCTAGAAACAATTATCGAAAACTTTTGTCGAGAATATTCGTCAGAAGCTTTGTCAGGCATTTTGTCAAGAACTAGTGTCAAAACTCTTTCATCAAAAAATTGTCATAAACTTTTGTTAAGAAAAACTTGTATTAGAAGTTTTATAAAAAAATGTTGTCATCACCCTTTTTAAAGCCCATAAGTCAATGGCGCCCTTTAAAGCCCATAAGTTAGTGGTACCACTTCAAAGCCCACAAGTCAGTGGCACCTTTACAAAGCTCACAAGTTAGTGGCACCCCTTTAAAGCCCACAAGTCAGTAGCACCTTCACAAAAGCCCACAAGTCAGTGGCACCCTTTTAAAAGCCCACAACTTAGTGGCACCCCTTTAAAGCCCACAAGTTAGTGGCACTTTTACAAAAGCCCATAAGTCAGTGGTACCCTTTTAAAAGCCCATAGGTCGAACAAGTTAGTGGCACCCCTTTAAAGCCCACTAGTCAGTGGCACCCTTTAAAGCCCATAAATCAATGGCACCTTTTTCAAAGCCCACAAGCTAATGGCACCTCTTTAAAGCCCACAAGTCAATGGTAGCCTTTTTAAAGCCCATAAGTCAATGGCACTCCTTAAAAGCCAACAAGTCAGTGGCACCCCTTTAAAGCCCACAAGTCAGTAGCACTCTTTTCAAAGCCTACACAAGCTGGTGTTACCAAGTCTAAGTCAAAGCCCGCACAAACTAGTGACACCCAAGTCAAAGCCTACACGAGTTAGTGGCACCCAAGTTAAGTCAAAGTTTGCACAAGTTGGCGGCACCCATATAAAAAAATCCGTGATACTTTGCACCTACCGAAGGTTTAAGGAGCATCATTCCATCATGGATAAAATAGTGCCTATTTATCTTTGCCCTATTTTTGATTCTCAGCAATAGTCAAAAAAGGGTAGCTGCAGACATCTTATTTTGTCCAGCCTAATTTTTTAGCAATCTGCAGCACAGACGCGAGAGAGGGTGATGATCGTTAGGCAATAACATTGCTTAGTGAAAAAGTATTTTGAGGAGGATAAGAAGGGCCATGAATCATATCAAAGGTAAATGCAAAGATGTGGCATCCAAAGATGTAGTTTAAGGTGTTCGGGGACAAAATATATGAAAAAAATCATAATTTTTCTCGAATATATTAATACAAGGTTCTCATGCATCGATATAATGCTCCAACATGCCAAAAATTTGAAATGTCCCATTTGTATCCATACAACATGTAAATGTATTAATACAAGAGCTCATGTATCGATAGTACGCTATGCCAAGACCAAAACATGCATTCTGTAAAGAATTGTATCGATATATATCAACATGTATTGATACAACGATTCATAGTATCGATACAATGATCATTGTATCGATACACTCAAGGTTTTTGGACCAAATGTATCAATACATTCTACACTGTATCGATATATACAAGCTATTTTCCACGATCCAGGCATTTTTTATTCGTCCACCATTGATCCAAAACTCAATTTTAACTTTTTTTTTTGCATCAAGAAAGATCAAAATCCATATCAAATTATAAATTTTGACTTTTAAATTAATCAAAAGATTTTTTTTAAAGCCTAAAATAAATCAAAGGGGTCAAAGTCATATGATCACCCTATTCCTCCCTAGTTAGTTGACGAATATCACCATCCGCTATCCTATTGGTTGGAAAATCATTTCAGCATTTAAGCCAACCACCCTATGTCCATCACATTGGCAACAAGTTGCTCCTTATAGCCACTCTATAGCCACCATACTGACATCACTTTGTCCCTATTGAGAAATGACTAAAAATACCTCCAAATTGGTTCCAAAATACTGGTATAAATAGACCACTTCTATCTCAACTAAAAAAGGTTAGATTTTAGCTCATTTTTAGCTTCCAAAACACATTCCTACACCAAGAAAACAAGAATCCTGAAGCTCTTTACTCATCACCTAAAAATAGCCTCAAATAATTATACATTCAAAAAATAACCCTTATCCATACCAAAACCAAAACCTCATTATTTCTATTTTTTCTTACTTATTAACAAGGAAAAAAAGAAAGTTCAAGCTATCTCAGCTGCTCTAACTATTTGGCCAAAATTAAAGTTTTGTTAGTATAACTTCTTACTTTATCACTTTCATTTTTTGTTTTCCAGCATCTTCATCATTTTAGTGAGCTCTCCATGTT
>JBBYHO010516012.1:0-19212 GCA_038382025.1 Adansonia gregorii | reverse complement strand
ATTTTCATTCAAACCACATATGCACAAGTTTAAAACGTATTTTCAATGTTTACCACATTTGTTTCAGCCATAAATCATTAACTATAATATAATCAAACATTCTAAGTCTCATGCAAGCCTAATTGAATACAGAGCATTAAGAAGACCTAAGAACTTGCTAATGCATGTTTATGGCATCATATCCTATAAGTAAGCTCTATATGCTTACCTTAAGAATATGCATATAAGTAAGATCTATAAATTAAAAGAGAATGCAAATGCATGAGGAATGCATATGATGAGTTCTCATGATTTTCAATGTCTGATCCAGCCTATTTTGGAGAAAATGTGACAAATATTTCTTTTTCATATGATGGAATAGACCTATATTTTTGCTTAAAGCTTGGAAACATGTTCAGAAAACATTAAAGATCTCTTTTCTTTTTGGCAAAGAGAACCAGTGCTTGAATTTGAACTTGAAAGCATCTTTATAGGTCATTGTAGACATGATACACTTGTTCCTGAAAAGTTAAACTAGATGATGCACTAAGATCATCTAGGGATTAAAAAAAGAGAAACATGATTAGGAATATATGGTCCCTAAAATTTCCCATTAACAGTGGAACAAACTAATACAGGTTGAAGAAGAAGAGCATAATGGGGAATATGTAGTTTTTAAAAGTTTCATCAATAGCCAAAACAAATTAATACAAGCTAAAGAAAAAGAGCATGATGGGAATATGTAGTTTATCCACCTTAATTCTTCCTAGAATGTTCAAAAGACTTTGGGTTACTGACTAAGATCACTGCAATGTTTCAATCTCCTTCAAAGTAATGCAGAAAAATCTATTTGTTATCTTTTTCTCAATTTCTATTTGCTTAAAATGTTATTTATCATCTAGTAGAAATGTTACCCTGGTCCAAAAGATTATTTAACAAAGGTATGAATGAAAATATGTACTTGTATTGCAACAAAGAAAGAAGATACAACATTAGTTATTTTAAAAAAGATGATAAAGTACAAAAAAGATTTGGATATTAATCAAATAAGCAAGATCTCTTATTCAGTTTTTTAAAGTTTTCTTTTAAACCAAAAGTTTACTTTCACGAAGATCCATCCCTTGAAAATGCCTCTGATCATACTATGCTTCTGTTAGACTTAGTCTTTTGGCAAATTATGCTTTGTTCGTTCCTTTCAAATGCTTGAGCTGTCACTTCTAGCCTTCAGCTTAAAGTTTCCCCCTTATCCTACCTTTAATCAGATACTTTTTTCAAGTTTTCATTTGATTTTTTTATTTTTTTTAAACGGACCATTTTTCAAGCTTTCATCCATTTTTTTTGTTTTTTATTTTTTAAAATGAATGCCTTTTTGGGTTTTCATCCCTTTTTGCTTTTTTTCTTTCCCTTTTTTTTATGCATAATATTTTTTTACATTATCCGAATTAATAGAGTTTGTAGAATTTTTCCATCCATATGTGCCAATACCACTGCTCCTCCTAAAAATGTTTTTTAGACAACATAAGCCCTTTTCCAATTAGGTGCCCATTTGCCCTGAGGATTTTTTTTTATCTTGGTAGGATTCTTTTTAGTACCAATTATTTTTCATGGAATTACTTGGGATGAATTTTCTTATCATGCGCTCTCATTATTCTTTTTTGGTACGTCTGCCATGTTGAATAGTTTTTAGCCTTTCTTCTTCAATAAAGTTCAGTTGCTCATAATGATCTCGAACCCATTTAGCTTCTTCCAACTTAGTTTCCATTAAAACTCAAAGTGAAGAGATCTCTACTTTATTTGGTAAGACAACCTTTACACTGCAGACTAATGAATAAGGCATTACCCCACTTGAAGTTTAGCCTAAAGTTTTATAAGCCAAAAGGGAAAAAAAATTTCTTATGCCAATCTTTGTAGGTATTTACCATCTTTCTTATAATTTTTTAATATTTTTATTAGCCATCTCTACAACTCCATTCATCTTTAGACAATATGTCACTGAATTATGATGAGAAATTTTAAGCCGGGCACACACTTTTGTTATCAATTTATTATTCAAATTGGAGGCAATATCAGTTATGATTCTTTCAAAAATCCCAAATTAGCAAATGATGTTAGTCTTCAAAAATTTTATCACTGTCAACCTTGTCATATTTGCATAAAAGGCTGCTTCAATCCATTTAGTGGAGTAATCAATAGTCACCAAGATAAAGCGATGACAGTTGGAAGCTATAGGGGTAATTGGTCTAATAACATCCACGCCCCACATGGAAAAAGGCCATGGTGCAGTTATGACATGCAATGGTGAAGGTGGTATATGTATCTTGTTAGTGTAGACTTGCATTTATGACACTTTCGGGCAAATTTAACACAATCACCTTCCATACTTATCCAAATATAACTCATCTCATGATTTGCTTTGTTATTTATGTCCATTCGCATGGATACCACAAATCCTCCAATCCACTTCTTTTGATAGCTTCTACGCTTCGACTGCATCAATATACCTTAGTAACACTTGATCATAACTCTTCTTGTAAAGCATCTCTCCATCCAAAACAAAATTCATCGCCAGCCTTTTTATAGTTCTTTTATAGTTTAGAGGCTTTATTCGGGTATGCTCGATCCTTAAGATATCTTTTGATGTTATGATAGCATGGGAAACCATTTGCTCCCATTTTAACATTACAATAGTACATAGGAGACTTGCATATGCTCATCTAAATTGGTGTTACCTTTTACCCCTTAATTACTTTAAACATTGAAGCCAAGATGGCTAAAGCATCAGCCATTTAATTATTATCTCGAGTCAAATGAATAAATTTTACCATATCAAACTGTTCAAGCAATTCTAGAATTAACTTTCTCTATTGTTGCATTCTTGAATCTTGAGTTTCCTATTCTTAGCCCAATTAATAAATCACCAAGGCTGAGTCCCCATAGACTTTTAATAATTAAGCTTTTTTCTCTGTAGTTGCCTGAAGTCCCATAACACATGCTTCATATTCTGTTGCATTGTTTGTACAATTGAAGTCCAATCGAGCAGTGAAAAAGTGATTGTCTCTTTTTGGAGATATCCAAATTACCCTTATTTTATGGCCTAAAGCATTTTATGCTCCATTGAAATACATATTCCATGTTAAATCCTTGGATGACTCTCTTTCTTCTTCCACTGAAATATTCATTAAATCCTCATCAAAAAAGTCAAAATTCAATATGCTGATAATCATCGAATACCCGACTTGCTAGGAATTCAGTAATAATACTCCCTTTAATTGCCTTTTAACTCATATAAACCATATCATATTTTGATAGCAAGACTTGCCATCTAGCTATCCTTCCTAACAAAGTCGGTGCTTTGATCAAATATTTAATCGGGTCTATTTTACTGATCAACTAGGTGGTATGATACAACATGTATTTTCAAAGCCTTTTTATAGCCCAAACTAAGGTACAACATATCTTTTCTATTTGAGAATAATTTACCACATAGTTAAGAAATTTTTTACTGAGGTAACATATCTTGTCTCGTCTTGCTGTCCTAGCACGTAACACATAGACCTTTCAAACACTAACAAGTACCAAATTAAAGGCCATCTCGATACAAATAGCACTAACACTAACGAATTGCAAAGATAATCCTTAATTTTTTCAAATGCTCATTGGCATTCTTCGTTCCATTCACCAGGTTTTCTTTTTCATAAGAACCAAAATATCGAATCACACTTATTGATGAGTTAGGATATGAATCTAGCAATGTAATTCAACCTCCTCAAGAAACTTTGCACCACTTTTTGCATACATAGGCATCGTAATTCTTTGATGGCTTTAATCTTATTTGGATCAACTTTAATCCCTTTTTCACTCATAATGAAGCTTAAAAACTTTCCTGACCTTGCACCAAAAATGCATTTTGCTGAATTTAACTGGTACTTTCTCAGTCTTTTGAACAGCTTTTGTAAATCTTTAACGTATCCTTCCTTCTAAGGCAACTTTGCAATCATATCATCCACATATACTTCTATCTCTTTGTGCATCATATCATGGAATAGAGTGACCATTACCCTTTGATAAGTTGCTTCTATATTTTTTAGCCCAAATGGCATCACCTTATAACAAATGTTCTCTATATTATGAAAAAAATTATCTTTTCCATGTCTTTTGGTGCCATTTTTATTTGGTTATACCCTAAAAATCCATCCATGAAAGAAAATAGGTAATTTTTCATAGTATTATCAACCAAAGTGTCTAAATAGGGAAAAAAAAATTATCCTTCGAACTTGCTTGATTTAGGTCTCGATAGTCTACACACATTCTAACTCTACCATCTTTTTTAGGAACTTGAACAATATTTGTAACCCATGCTGGATATTTTGCCACTTCGAGAAATCTAGCCTTGAATTATTTCTTTACCTTTTTTTTTTTATTTTCAGAACCATTATGGTCTCATTTTTCTCAACTTTTACTAAACCAGCTTGAATTCTGGTTTTAAAGGTAATTTATGGACTACGATTTTCGTATCTAACCTTAGCATGTCTTGGTTGACCATACGAAAAACATCTCAAAATTGCTGAAGCAAACTTGTTATTTCTTCCCTAGTGATAGGCATTAAGGTAGTCCTTATCCTAACTTCTTTTCTATCATCGTCATCATCCCCTAAATTTATCGCCTCCGTGGATTCTTTATGAGGCATTAATCTTTCATCTCCTCACTCAATTATTTTTAGTAGTTTAGTTGGCAAAGTATGATCACCATCATCATTTTTTTGAAATTAACTTTATTCGAGCAAACAGTCTATTCAAAATCAACCTTTGAATCATGTTTGAGACCATCCATTTTTCTTTGAGTGGGAAATCTATAAAGGTAAAAATGAGAAAAAGAATGGGCAAACAAAAATATGACATGATTCGTATACATGTAACAAAAAAAAAAATATTGGTATAAAAGAAATTGGACATAGACAAAAAGGTCATATCCATTTCGTTTTTATAAATAATACTTTAACATTTCAAGTTTTCATAGAAAAATCTTGAGATGACAAAATGAGTTCCTAAGATTACTTTGAAATGACTTAAGCACAACAATTCTCTCAATACAAGTCTAAATTTTCAAGATGTATCCAAGAGAATAAAGGTGGATCCCATGATCATCATTTGGCTCTTTGCTGTCTTCTCCATTTGTGGCCACTTGACACTTCTCAAAAGCTTTATTAACAACCACAATAACTCCATTGGCTTCTTTTTCTTCAGCTCCTAGATTAACAACCCCTTCATAACAAAAAATTTCATCTAGTAAGAGGTAGAGGGTTGATTTCTGGCTTGACTAAAGGCTTAGACTAGCTTCTTTCCTCAAGATTTGTTTTTAAATTTCTTTTTTTGACTCTACTCTAACTTAAAGCCCGGTCCTTATTTATCTTTCTTACCAATGACATTGATAGATCAATTGATCCATTGTAAGTATTTCCCAAGTCTACTTCTAGCTCGAGCTTTTTTTTTTCGACCATAAGCATGAGACCGATACGAGTGCTCGTTAATGGTCTATGTTTTGGGATTATAGACCATTCTGCAACAAAAATGGCATTGACAATTTCAAAGAACCTGAAAAAGCATTCTTCAATATCAGTATCTATTTCAATGTAAGGGGCTTTAATAGAAGTCATGGCCACAATGTCTTTTTCCCTGGATAGGCTAATCAATTTTTCATCAACTATGAATTTAACTTTTTGGTGTAGAGATGATGTGATGATTAGAATGAATCCATGCTCATCCCAATAAATAGTTGTATGCTAGGATAATGTCCATCACATGAAATTTGATCTCAAATGGGCAAGGACTAATATCTAAAGTGATCAAAATAGTCCCTTTGATTTCTCTATTGGTCCTATCAAATGCCTTAACAACTGTATAGCTGTGCTTGATCTGACTGACATCAACTAGTAGGCGAGACAATGTGATCAATGTCATCACATTCAAAGTTGATCCATTATTAATAAAGACTTTGGGCAATATGGTCCATTTACAGTGAGATGTGATGTGGAGAGCTTTTGTTGAAGTGCTACCCCCTTGTGGGATCTCATCTTCACTAAATAAAATGAAATTATTAGTAATAATATTATTTACTAGGTGATCCAGCTTATTTATGAAAATGTCTTGAGGAACATAAGTTTGGTTGAGCACTTTCAATATAGCATTTTGATGCGCTTCTAAGCTCAGTAGCAGGGTTAACATAGAAATCTTGGTTGTTGTTTTAACTATTCTACTATACTATACTCATTGTGTTTAATAAGCTTAAAGAATTCAGTAGCCTCTTTTTCCTTGACTGATTCCTGTAATTTTACTAGGTTATCTTTGGTAACTATTACTTTTCTAGATACTCATCCTTTTGACTTAGTTTTCACACTAGTTTCATTAGTTTCTGGGCCATTGCTGTGACCATTCCTTATCACATGGCTTACCCTAATTATGTTGACATTAGCTAGTCAGCTTGTAATAACCTTTGAAGTTAATATCCCACCATCATACTTCCACGGTACTTATTGTTATTTTGATACGAGAATAGAGTTGATGCTCTAATAACGAGTCTAAGAGTAACTTTAGTCTTAAGGGTTGTGACCTTTGGTTGATTGCGATGATTGATAAGAGTGACTAACGCCGTAGGGTAGCTATGATATTCCTTCACCAGTCATGTTGACTGATTTTTCTTCCTCTAATCTATCTTCTTCAAAGAACCCAGTTTCACTATTGTCTATCATTATCTAGATTATGGCTAACAATTATATGCAATTTTGCAATGTGTATCCTAATTTTTTATGAATTTTGCAAAAGTTAACACCAAAACTAGATTGACCCTTGATACTTCTATGATTTTGACCAAAAATCCTACATTCAATCGAGATTGCCTATACTTTTTCCATAAAAGTCCTAACTTCTTAGACTTTTAACTTCTTTCACCTTTCTTCTTCAGTAGTCAGAGCATTAATCCTAGGTTCAGTATGATATGGTAAAGGATTTGCTACCATATTAGATGCTTAGCCATTATCAATTCGAAAGGCACCCCTCTCAAAAAGACTTTGAAACTCGTGTTTAAAGGTCTTACAATTTTTGATTGATAACTTGCTATTGCATGATACTCACAATACAGATTTGGGTTATACCAATTTGGGTAATTTCCTTCATATGGTTTAGAAAAGATTGGAGCCACTAACCATGCCTCAAAAAGCTTATCAAATATTTCCTTGTATGAATAAAAAAAGGGGTTCATAGCAACATCTAGATTGGTTGGCTTTTTAGGCTGGTGGATTAACATTGGGTCCTGGTTGGTTTTGTGAAAAAAGGTTCGAAGTAATGGTTTGATGTGATGTTAAAAGAGAAGCTTTAGGTATGTTAAGAGAGTAGGTATTTTGATTCGCTATCGTTGGTTTTGGCAATACAAACGAGGTCTTTAATGGTACAGTTGATAGGCATAGTTAACAGATAGAGCTTTTTCTTTCTTATCCCGAGCTTTTTTCCAGTAGAAGACTCCCCAATCATGATTTTTCTAGCCTTTAAAGCTTCTCAATCATCTTTCCTAGAATAACAAGATCAAAAAATATCTTGGTTACATTCCCCACTAACTTGTCATAATAGGGGGATACAAAGTGCTCACAGATAGCATCATGGTTTCTTTTTCAATCAAGAGAGGCTGAAGCAGAGATGCCATGTCTCTCTATCTTTGTGTATACTTCTTAAAAGATTTTGTAAACTTCTTTTCCTTATTCTAAAGAGTTAGTATATCAGGCACCTATTCATCCATATGTTTATATTGTTGAAGAAATGCATTAGCTAAATCAGTCTAACATTAAATTTAAGTGTGGTTCAAATCATTGTATCATCTTAGCTTAGATCCAAACAAGCTTTCCTAAAAAAGTTAATCAAAAGCTTGTTATTTTGGGTATAACCAACCATTTTCCTAATGAACATTTTAATGTGTGCTTGAGAAGAAATAGTGCCTCTGTACTTTTCAAAGTCGGGCATTTTAAATGTAGATGAATCTGGTACTAGATCGATACTCTCGATGTCCAAACTGCTATGTAATTCAGGCCATTCAATGGCCTTTAGCTTCCTCTCAAGAAGTTGTAATTTCATTTTTTTCTATCTTTGTTTTAGCTTGGTTTTTACCTTTCTGTTTACATTTATCCTCTTCATCAATGCTAGGGCATGCTGATTCCTCATAGGTGACTATAGTTCTTATGCCTACCCCTCGTGAAAGAGCATCAGGGTTAATGATGATTACCAGTGGATTAGTTGTTAGGAAATTTTGGTATAGATTTTAGATCTTAGTTGGTTGAGTATTAGTTATTTGTTCTTTAACTAATACCCTCCAGGATCCTCGAGCAAAAATACTAGTATTCATCTCTGGTTGTTGACGAACTAGCTCCCTTGCCATTAATGACTCCATCATCCTTGTGATCTAAGCTTATAGTTTTTCTTGCCTTTTAAGCTTGGCCTCTTGGGCCTATCGATGAGTTTTTTCTAATCTATCCAATCTTGCCAAGTGATCTTTAACCATTCTTCTTGTTCTAAGTCTAGTATGGTATCGATGAATGGGCAGTGATTGAGTTGATCTTTCTAAGTTTGCAATGTTGACCTTAATAATTCCACATTTCTTTGAGTTAATTAATTTTCACTTATGAACTAATAAAATTAATAATCATAGATGCACATATGTATGTTTATATATGGGCATATGTATGTATGGTATGAGTATATGAATGCACTCGTGGGGACGCTTATTTTACCTAAAGATTTTGAACTTAGAAATTTTCCATTAACTTTGTGACAAATTACATGTTCACATCATTGATCATGTAGGGATTACACCCGAGGAAATTCCTAACTTGACCATATTATCTTTGAGTCTTATTCAAAAATTGAAGTACAACATGCCTATATTATCCTATGGGATTAATTGGCATATGTAAGTCTTTAATCTTCTCCACCATTTCCCTTGCATGGATGACAGCTAAGTGGATCTATTCTGTAAGATAATCTATGTAAATTTGTCGGCCAAAAGAATTAGTTACCCATTGTTTACCATCATCTTCAGCCCACCATAGTCTATCAGGCCAATATGTATCTAGATTATGGTAGGCTTGCACCAAGGCATGAATATTATCTCCCCTACGTTGTAATTTTAATATATCTCTACAATAGCTATAGTGAGACCTTGTCTTTCCTCAAATAGTTAAGATACTTTTCCATGCTCTCGATCTAAGGCAACTTTGACTCATTTATTCTTTTCAATAGACCTTTTTAATTGGAGACATGTATCAGCATGCGTTCTTCTTTCTCTTGCAAAAATAGTTTGTTTGCCTTCCCCTTCCATAGCTTTAGTCTTCCATACTTTCAACTTTTCATTAAGCTTACGTATTTTTTTCTTCACCCCTTTAACAATGCTATTACAACTCTCAGATATCCTGGCAAGTTTCATTTTCTTGTTTTGTTTAACCCAATCATTCCTCATTAGATTATACTTTTCTTTAATTTTTTTAACTTTTTTTTACTTTTGCTTCCATCTTCATTAGTAAATAGGTAATTTTTTCTTGAAGCTTATGATTCTCATCACTTATTCTTTTTCACTCTCTGGTAGCTTCCTGTTTAATCAAATCGATCTCAGATGGCATGAAAAAACCCTTCTTAGTGCTTTGAGTGCCAAAGCTTTTCTTCCTAGGTGGTTGCCATAAATGCCTTCATGTATCTCTCTCAATCCATAGTTGGCTTCTGAAGGGGCAGGCATCTGGCTAAAGAAAGGGTGAAAGATTTTTTTGTATAAGACATCATTGATGAATATGTATCTAGTTGCCCTTTTTTTCCAAATGCCTTCATTATAGTGGGTCTGTTAGGGCTTTATTGTCCCTAAGGAACAAGATAAATGATGTTATCTAATTTTTCATAGTGTCTGTGATGATTTCATGTATGTGCCAGTTGTAGCTAAGCATTGAGACACACTCGAGTAGGACCTTCCCTCTAGTGAAGAGATCCATACTTTTTACCATTTTGGACAAGCTGTCAGCTAGACAATTTTTTTCTCTAAGGATTCTTTCGATAGTGATATGATCAAAACTTCTGAATAATCTCATGATTATGTCATGATATTTGGTAAATAGCTTATCATTTACCTCATACACTATATTAACCTAGTTAGCCACTAGTTAAAAGTTTATGTAAGCGATGAGGCGATTGGCTCCGAGGGCTTAGCTTATTCTATCTTGGTGATCAGTGCTTCGTATTCGATCCCATTATTTGATGTTGCAAATTGAAAAGATAAGTAGTATTACCATTCTTGGCCTTGGGGGTCAAGCAATAGGACCACAGCCTTGGATTTCTCTTTGTAGGATGATCTATCAATGTAAACTGTCCAAACGTTAACTTGGTTATTAGCTAGAGGTTTCTATGGTTGAAGCTATTTTTTTTGGTCCATCGGTGGTTGGGGTGTCCGGTAATAACTCTTTCGACATTTAGAATGAGCATTCGATAATGAAATCTACCAGTGTCTATGCCTTGATTATTTTTTAGGACTATAAGTCAGCCAAATTCACTAAGTTTCAAGCTCTATCGAATCATCCTTCCATTGAATCTACACTAAAGAGGACATCTTTAAGGGGGTGGTCTATCAGGATAATGATAGGATGAGCTTGAAAATATTGCCTTAGTTTTCTGGCAGTTAGGATAAGAGCAAAGACCAATTTCTTTATCCTCGTGTAACAAATTTCCTTAGCTTGGAATGCTCTACTAACATTATAAATAGAGTATTACTGCTTGGCTTTTTCGCATACTAAAACGACGATGATGATCGCATCGAAGGCTGCGAGATATACACACAGCTTTCGCATTGTTTAGGCTAAGTGAGCAGGATGGCGAGCACAAATACTATTTTAATTTGTCAAAGGATTATTATTGGCATTTCTCTATCCATTTATACCTAGTTGCTTCCTTAAGTAGCTTAAAAAATGGTAAACTTTTGTTCGTTAATTTGGAAATAAAATGATTTAGTGTGGCTACTCTACCTGGTAACTACTGTATTTCCTTATTATATTTTGGTGGGGCTATTTGAAGTATCACACTTATCTTTTCTGGGTTGACCTCTATCTCATTTAAAAAAATTATGAATCCCAAGAATTTTCTTGCGATAACTCTAAACACATATTTGAGCGAGTTGAGTTTCATTTTATACTTATGAAGTATGTGAAAAGTCTTTGTCAGATGGAGGGAAAAACTTTGGACCAGCATGTTATCCACATATTTTCATAGATCACCCTATTTGGTGTTTGAAAAGCTTATTAACCAACCGTTGATATGTGGCTCTAGCATTTTTCTAGCCAAAACCATAACTCGATAGCAACAGGTGCCATCTTGGGTGATGAATGTTGTTTGTTCTTGGTCTTGTAGGTCTATTTTTACTTGGTTGTACCAAAAAAGGCATCCATAAAGCTCAAGAGCTTATGTCCTATGAAGGTGTCAACGAGTCGATCGATGGCCAAAAGTGGCTAACTATCCTTTGGGCAAATTTTGTTAAGATTAGTGAAATCTACGCACACATATGCCATTTCCCTATCGCCTTATTGACCACGACTACATTTGCTTGCCAATCAGGGTATTTGAGTTCCCAAATGTAGTTGGCAGCTAGCAGCTTATCCACTTCCTTATAAATGGTCGTGAGTTATTTTGAGGTAAAACAATGCTTTTTTTACTTGACTAGCATGGCCTTAGGTCAACATAAAGTGAATGCATGATAACGGTCATGTCTATTCTTGGCATATCAACTGCTGACCAAGCAAAGACATCTGTATTATCATGAAAGAATTTTGCTAGAAGGTTTTTTTCTTACGGACTGAGTATAGACCTATGCTAGTGGATAACTTTTTGTCCAAATCATAGAAAGTGAGTTTCTTTGTTTCTTTTGCTAGTGGAGGTTTATATTCATTAAATTCATATCGGGCATTAAGGTTGTCAAGCGTGATAGCCTACGGTTGAATAGACGTAATGACATTCACTGCCATTTGTTTTATGTCATGTTGGAAGGCTTCCATAGTGGGTGTTTGTTTTGCAGCAAGTTCGATTAACAGGAAGTGGTACTGTCAGGCAGTCTTTTGATCTGACCGCATGTAATTGATACCTATCAGGGTAGAAATTTGATGGTTAGGTAGTAAACAATGGTGACAATTTTAGTTTTTTCCATGAATGGTCTACCTAAGATGACATTGTAAACAAAAAGCTAATCTACCATGAAGAAGTCCACCATGGTGGTAATTACATGATCATTGTCGACCATCGTAATAGGTAGTGTAATCATCCCCTTAACCGAAATTGGCTGGTTGGCAAACCCATAAATTAGAGAAGATGGTGCTAGGCACTATCATTAAATCCTATTTGGCGAAAGGCATCCCATTATAAAACTTTGACTGTCTTACCATTATCAATAAGGATCCTATCAACTTGGTAGTTGCCTATAGTGGCAAAATGATAATTAGGTCATTTTTGCAGTCGAATGGGAAGTCAGAATTTGCTTCATTGAAGCTGACTCCTAATTTGCCTGTTTGAGGTGCTTATGAGCCACGTCGACTGTCAGGAAGCTGCACAAGTACGATTTACATTTTGACCTACTAGTAGCCCATTCTTCTACTGTGCTAACGATCATGTGTGTAACTCCAACAATCGATCGTTTATTGGGTATGGTTTCTTGATGCTTATTGGGAAAATGCGCTCAGTATTTACAGCTTGTTTCTTTTTTAACAAACTGTTTGATCGCGCATTTGTTACCAGTGACTCAATTGTATTTTTTATACTGATACAATCTTCCATCACATGCCCTATGCATTATGGAAATTGCATCATTTTTTGGGGTCACCTTTATTACAATTCCCTCTAATTGGCAAAGCGTGCTCAATTAAGCCTTCTAGCATAATGGTATTGAGGATTTATGATCTAGGGGTGGTGAGGGGATATAGGCTCGTACTTGGTATATGACGGGGTTCATGCTCATTTTCTGTTATTGTGAGGGTTGTATAGTGGTTGGCTTGTTTAAGTGTCTTTGGAGTGACGAGGACTAAGGTAGTCGAGCAATTTATTAGTCCTCGTGCCACAGTCACCCTTTGGCTTCCTTTCTTAATTTTTTATTTTTCGATTCACGATTTCGATCTCCTCAACTTTTATGTATTTCTGTGCTGTTTCACAAAGCTAGTATAACTTGATAGGTTGTGCACTGGTCAAGGCGTACTTTAAGTATTTATGGAAAATGCCTACTATAAAGGCCTAGATATCCCATTCGTCATTGAGGTCTCGTACTTTTAGAGTAGTAGTGTTAAAGCGCTTGACATAATTTTGAATGGTCTCTTCAAGATTTTATTTAATTACCATTAAGTTGGTAAAGGTTCTGGCAGCTGTTATGCAGCTACTAAAATGGGCGAGGGAGTTCCTGCCCAATTGGCCAAAGTTTGTGATAGAGCCTAGGTTGAGAGAGTACCACTATGTGCATACTGGGCCTCAGAGTGTTATTGGAAAGATACAACACTATATGGGATCTTAGACATTGCATAGATTATGAAACACATAAAAATAATTCAAGTGGTTAACTGCGTCAGTCTTGTCGTCACATGTGTGAGGGGAAAGCTTGACTTTTGAGGGGACAGTTACTTGGCAACTGACAAAGGATTGTGCTCATCTGTGAGCCATTCTCAATTGTCCTTTTAAGGTTTTTTTAGGTTTTTAATTTCCTATTTAAGGGTGGCTACCTACTGGGCAATGTGTAAAGGCTAGGGTGGTGGGCAGGGGGCTGCTAGTATGGCAGAAGGTCCCAAATGGCATATGTCATAAAGCCGACATGGAACAAGAGCTTTCCTCTGCCATTAGGCAAGCTATGTGGTTTGGTATAGTGGGCTGATCTTGTGGTTCTAGATTTGGAATATTTTCAGTGGGTTAAATCTTTCGATTGACTAATTGTGTGTTTTAACGATTGGTTTGAGAGTTGATAAGTTAGGCTAGCTATATTTGGGACTACTGGATGATAGTCAATGCAATGGCTTAGAATTATGCTTGGTAGTAATAGTGATGCTCAGGTTGGCCAGCTAGTGATGACAAGGCTAGAAAAGTTATTGTGTATATTGGTAGTGGCGTAGGGGTACTAAAGTGGGTGACCGGGGGTGCTGTGGATCCACAGGCATGTAGAAAGTGTTTATAGCCACAGGGGTTGCTACGGTGGCGTTGCTTGGGCTCGCTAGTTGGTTATGGTAGGGAACGACTGTGGTCATTGGTAAGATCAGTCCTAGTAGATTCTAGTAATAAGCTAGTGCTAAGTGGGTTAACCAAGAAGGTAAAGGTATGGGTATTTGGAGGTGTGACGAACTAGGGATTATGGGGGTTGGCTGAGTTATGGTTTGTTGTTTCTGATGATGGTGAAAGGTTTTGTGGGACATTGTCAGGGTGTTGGTCAGCTATGTTTTTTTGTTTTATTCCCACAGACGACACCAATTGTTGATGTTTTTCTTTCAGAAGGTCGACCGTGGTCCTGCAATATAGAGAGAATCATGGGGGTGCTATTGGTACTCTAAGTCACTATCCAATGGTTAAGTCGATTTTTAGACTTTTAAATATTAATGTAATAGAAAAGACTAAAAAATAGGAAAAAGTCTTATTTACCTTGGGTTTGCTTACTTTTTTATAGGCATTGTTGGAGGACATGCTGTCAAATGACATAACAGAGAGACAGCTAGCGTCGAGCTAGTGTCGGGTTATGGTGTCTTGTGCCTAGGTCTGTTAGTCGGCCGCTATTTAGAAAAAGGTATCACTCTTGAGGTCATGCTGTTATCGGTGGTCACATCAATGTCCCTTTATATTTTACCGATCAGCAAAATAGCTTGGTAGACTTTTTGTTTGAAATGACTATTTCGGCAATGAAGCAGATAATCGAGCACCTAAATGGTATAATAGACCTAAAAAATAATTAAAAAATGTCATGAAGGCAAAAATAAAAAATTTTTGGTGAAATATTTCAAAAAAACAAATAATTAGTTTAATTATTAAAGGTATTTTGGTTAAAAAAACCCTAAAGTCACTAACTAAAATATCTTTAAACTTTATTCAACAGCAAGAATACCTTAATTCTTCTTACCCAAGAATGCATCTCCTTCCATGTCAACGGCTCTTCCTCTTTACCTTTTAATCCTTTTTATTTTTCTTACTTTCCTATAAGTCTACAATTAGATTTACTTAATGGCATATTTTTTTCAAAATCTCTTTTGTTTTCTCCAAAATCATTCTAAAAATATTCAATAAGGACTCATAAAAAATAAGACATAGTTGGAGAGAAAACATTGCAAGAAAGGAGACAGTACAAGATTGAAGGACTTTTGTAAGAGGAAAAGCACAGCAAAGCACCGCCTAAATGCTTTGTAATTGGACCCTACTTTTAAATCAACCGATTATGACTAATAAATAAATGATGAAATATCTAATAAAATAATAATACTAATAGTTATTATTTAGATTATTATTGAAAAGAGTTTTGGGTGTTGAAGGATTTCTTATAACTCGAGTTTTCTCTATGTTGTCTTCTTTTTTTTATTTGTGAGAAGGAACCTAGATTGATTTTCCTATTATGGTGGAGCTATTTATGTTGGGGTGCGCGAGAATTTTAGTGTTCCTTCATGGAGCCAATTTCTTCTTCTATGTTTTGTCTTAACATCTCACCCTTCGTTTAAGTGTTAATAGTTTTTATAATTATTGTCAACTTCAAAGCCTTTTCTTTTTCTTATCTAATTTGTTTGGATTAAGATTGTTTCTGATTAAGTTTATGTTTTCCTGTCTTATCTAAAAGCCAAAAATATTGCAGTGGTTGTAGGGAAAAGGGAGAGGATTTGGGAAAATTCTAGCATGAGATCCTTAACGTTTCCCATTAGCTTCAAATAATTTTAAGCTTTGGATCCTCGTTATTTAGAAAGAAAAAAAAAAGAAAAATATAGTTGACCCGTTAACCTAGTGGAGAGAATTTCAAAAAAGTACTAACACTGACAATTTTCACAAAAGAAGAAATCTAAAAAAATATTTCAAAAAAATAGTAATTATTAGAATTATTAATTAATATATTGTAATTACAATTTCACTTTAAAATTTATATTAAATCTCGAATTACCATTTACAAATAATAAAAAATATAAATAGATTTTATATTAAATCTCAAATTAATATATATATACTAATATATTATATATGCTATATGTAATATATTATAATATTATATATGTTAGGAATCGACCCCACAAATTATATATAATATATGTAATTATATATTTCATATTAATTATATATATTAAAAATATTATATTAACTCTTGAATTATAAAATAATCTCAAATTATATTAAATACTGATTCAATATCAAAAATAATAAAAATTTAAAAAATATATATTATATAATACATATATAAAATAATATATAATATTATAAAAACAACATAATAATATATTATATAATATATAATAAAACATTAAAAATATTTTATTTTAAATTATAATTACTAAATATATGACTTCTGATAGTTAAATGTACAACTCACTATAACTAGATATGCGACACAGTACAATTAAATGTAAAGCACAGATACAAAGCAATCGTGTTCATTTATGATCGACGTCACCTTAAGAATGATTTTACATATGCTAAAGCTAATTATTATTGTATAGTTAGAGAATAACATTCTAATAGAAACAAAAAAATAAACTTATAAGCGAAAAATAAAAAATACAATTGATTACTTTTGTATAGTGAGATAATTATAACTTACTATCTTCGGAGATCTTTGTCTAAGTAAAAAATCTTTAATCCTTAATATTATAAACAAAAAAATAAACAGTAAAAAATGCATATTATACCTTCACTAAATTACTATCAGAGAGAAAGGCTATCAAAAGATAAAATGAAAAATGGAGGTAAAATAGTAATTATAATTTTTTTATTAATATTTTTAATAATTATTTCCTTTTTTAGAATTATTATTTCATTCTTTAATTTTTTGAATGATTATTATTACTTTTACATTTTTGTAATTCTCCTAGCAATTGGGCGGGTTCGGGATGGGTCATTTTGGGTTTGGGTTTTCTTAGGTTCGGGCTGATTTGGGTTTGGATCCATTCAAGTTCGGGTTCTTTCAGGTTCGGGTCCATTCGGGTTTGGGCCAATTTGGGTTCGGGTTCGAGTTTAGGTCGGGTTCGAGTTTAAGTATATTTTACATTATTTTTTTATTTTATGTTAAATATAATTACTTTTACGCAATTTTCAATTCTAAGCTAGGCACGAATTTGGCCCCGTCTAGCCCGAAAAAAATCTTAGTTCGGTTCTATGGGTCTATCCATGATTTGAAAAATTTTTGAATTCTAAGCTCAAGGCCAAATTTGTCCTGGCTAACCCATTTAAGTACAAATCATTGTTCGTAATATTGAAAAGTAATTTTTATATTAATATTTACATATTTTATAATTAAATTTAAATAAAATATATTATTCTATTTTAAAAAAATATTATTTTAGGTCGAGAATATTTGAAACTTAAAATCTAAGACCTGGGCTTGATCGTGCCAGACCTATTGTGTTGGGCGAGCTGTCTAACTTATGGATAAGTCATCTAGAGCATGAGCAGGTCTAGTTGCGAGTTTAACATGTGATTTTTTTTATTTTTGATATGGTATTATTTATTATAGCTTTAATATTTTTTTAATTTATTTATTGCTTTGTTATATTGTTATCAAACTCTAATTATTATCATTACTTGAAATAATAATAATAATAATAATAATAATAATAATAATAATCTTATTATTATTATTATTCAAAGAAGTATTTAAAATTTTATTACTAATATGCATAAATTGTCAATATTTAATGAGTTTAATTAATTAAATTAATATAATGATAAATTGAGGATATACTTTATTGATAATGCTTTCAAAGCTCATGATATGATTTATTTTTCGATAAATTATTATTTTATCATATATAGACTTGCTCAAGGATTGAGCTATCCACTTAGTCCAATTAGGCCTGGGCTTGGGTTCACATATTTGGTTTCAAACTAGCCCAATCCAACTCAAAATATTTATTTTAAATTAAAATAAAATCTATTTTATTTAATGTGATGAACAATAATTCTAGCTTAAACAGACAGGTTTATGCACATTAAATGATGGCCTGCGCTTGGGATTTTAAAAAATGCAAGCTGCGGCTGGCCGAACCTATAAGCAAGTTTAATCATATATAAAATATAAATTAAAATTTTAATACTTAATTAAATTATATATAGTATTGATATTCAATATTTAATATTTGATTTATTTTTGATATGGTATTATCTATTATGGCTTTTATATTTTTTTAATTTATCTTATTATTTTGTTATACAATTATCATATTCTAATTATCATTACTTGAAATAACAAAAACAACAACAACAACAACAATAATAATAATAATAATAATAATAATAATAATAATAATATTCACAGAAATATTTAAAACTTTACAGCTAATATACATAAACTCTCAATAGTTAATGAGTTTAACTAAGTAAATTAAAAAATATGATAAATCAATAATATACTTTATCGATAACATTTTTAAAGCTCATAATATGATGTACTTTTTGATAAATTATTATTTTATCTTATACAAACTTGCTCCAGTGTCGGGCTATCCACCTGACCCAATTGGGCTTGAACTTTGGTTCTCATGTTTTTTGTTTTAGACTAGCTCGGCCTAGTCGGAATAGTAATTATAAATTAAAATAATATAATTATATTTAAATTTAATTATCAAATATATAAATATTAATAAAAATATATCTTTACTGTGATGAATATTAATTCTGGCTTAAATAGGCAGATTTGGATACGTAAGAGCCTAGGCTTACGATTTTAAAAAAATTTAGGCCGTAGCTCGACCCGACCCATGAGCAAGTTTATCATATATAAAATATAAATTAAATTTTTAATATTTAATTAAGTTAAATATGGTATTAATACTTAATATTTAATATTTAATTCATTTTTACATAGTATTATCTATTATGACTTTTATATTTTTAATGTATCTTATTACTTTGTTATATTATTATAAGATTCTAATTACTGTTATTTAAAAAATAATAATAATAATAATAATAATATTTAAAGAAGAATTGAAATTTTACTACTAACATACACAAACTCTCAATATTT
>JBBYHO010516001.1:0-19217 GCA_038382025.1 Adansonia gregorii | reverse complement strand
AAAATTTTATAGTTGCATAAATTATATTATATATAACATACATTTATTACCATAGGTGATATAAATACGTATTAAATAATTTTATGTAATTATGTTATATGTAATGTATTAATGTAAGAATCTTAAAAGGTAATGTATATATGTAATTTGTTGCATACAAATATTATTGAATTTATATATAAATATTACGGATTTACTTAAAAATATTATCAAATCTATAATATATGTATGTAACATATATCTTTCAGAAAATTAACTATAATTTTTTGAAAATTATTTTTTATTATTTATTCAATATATTATATGTGTGAGAAATTAATTTTTGTAATAATTTTTGAAGTAAAAAAGTTTTCATATTTTTTTAGTTTAATAATTTATTTGAATGTATTAGTAATAATTATATTATATTAAGAAAAACATAATTTTTAGATTAAATTTATAATTTTTATTAGTTGGTAAAATTACAACTAAGCATTAAAAAATTACATATAAATATTATAATTTACATAATATTTATATGTAATTTATGTTACATATATTGTATTTATGTAAAAAATCTTTGAAGGTAATATATGTATTTAATTTGTTACATACAAACATTATACATTTACATACAAGCATTACTAAATCCATAATATATATATGTGTAAAATATTTCTTTAAAAAAATTAACTATAATTTTTTAAAAATTATTTATTATTCTTTATTATATATATTATGTGTAAGAAATTAATTTTTATAGTAATTTTTGAAGTGAAAAAGTTCTCATATTTTATTAGTTTAATAATTTATTTGGGTATATTAGTAATTATATTATTAAGAAAAAAATAATTTTTTGATAAATTTATAAGTTTTATTAATTGGTAAAATTATAATTAAATATTACAAAAATTACATAATATTTATGTGTAATTTGTTTTAGATATAATATATTTATGTAAAGAATCTTGGAAGATAATGTATATATGTAATTAATTATATATAAACATTACCGAATTTACATACAAATATTACAAATTCACATAAAAACATTAGCAAATTTGTAATATACATATGTAAAATATTTTTAAAGAAAATTAACTATATTTAGAAAATATTTTTTATTATTTATTAAATAAATTATATGAGTGAGAAATTAATTTTTGCATTAACTTTTTAGGTGAAAAAAGTTATATAACACATATATAATATATAAATTATACGAAAATTATACATATTATATATAATATATTATATAATACATATATAATATATTATAGTATTATAAACATAACATAATAATATATTATATATAATAAAAATAAAAAATATTTAAAAATAATATAAATTTTATATATAAACTATATAATATATTATATTAATATATATCATATAATAAAAATAAAAATATTTTTATTAAATATTAAATTACTAGTTAAAATAATAAAAAATAAAAAATTATGTTAAATTATTTTAAAATAATAAAAAATAAAAAAATTTTATATCTTTGTTCCTTGCTGAAAAAGGGAATGAAAAAGATAGAAAAATATTTAAGGAGAATTACAAAAAAAGTAAAAGTTAATAATAATTATTAAAAATAAAAGAAAGAAAAAATAATTTTGAAAAAGGAGATTATAATTATTATTTTATCTATATTTTTCGTCTAATTTTTTTGTTAAGTAATTTAGTGGAGGTTATAAGTTATATATATTAAATTATAATATATATTATTTACTATTTATTTTTTGTTTGCAATTTTAGGGATTAAAAATTTATAACTAAACAAAAATCTCCAAAGATAGTGAGTTATGATTATCTTACTATACAAGAATAGTCAACTATATATTTTTATATTTTACTTACGAGTTTTTTTTTTGTTTCCATTGAAACATTATCCTCTCACCATATAAAAATAATCAATTTTAGTATAAATAAAGTTATGCTGAAGGTGATATCGATCATACATAAACATAACTACTTTATATGTGCTTGACATTTAGCTATAGTAAGTCATACATATAGTTATAATTAGTCATAAATTTAGTTATAAAAAGTCGTATATTTAGTATTTATTTTTTAATATAAAATATTTTTCATATTTTATTATATATTATATATCATATAATATATCATTAGGTTATTTTTATAATATTATACATTATTTTTAAATTTTAAAAAGTAATTTGATTCAAGATTCAAGATTTTTTAATTTTTATTATTTTTTATATTAATCTAGTACTTAATATAATCTAACATTATTTTATAATTTGAGATTTAATATAATATTTTTAATATATATAATAATATATGATATATATATAATTATATATATAATGTATAACTTATGGGGGGTCGACTCCCTTAAGAAGGAAACCGATCCCCAACATATATAATATTAATTTTATATTTAATATAAAATATATTTTTATTTTTATTATTTATAAACACTAATTCGAGAGTTAATATAAAATAATTTTTATTTTTTACTATTTATAAATGATATTTTAAAATTTAATATAAAATATTTTTTTATTTTTTATTATTTTTAAATAGTAGCTTAAATTTTAGTAAAAGATATTTTTAATAATTTATTATTTTTAAAAACTATTTTTGATATATATAATTTATATTTGTAATTTATATAAATTTATATATGTAATTTATATAAATTTATATAGTTTATATATATAAGAAAGCCGGCTCTTTTTTCATATCAAAAAAATTGACTTTCCACGAACAAAAGAATAAATAATAAAAAAAATATTGTTAAATTACAATTATAATTTTTTATTAATAATTTTAATAATTATTTTTTAAAATAATTATTTTTTATCTTTTATAAAAATTATAACCCTACTTTACTTTTTTAAAATTTTTTTTGTTACCCAATTTTTAAGTGATTCATCATTAATCAACGATTAAAATTAAAATTTTATATACAGAGACATGACTCATTTTACGTTAAGCAGACGGGAACGTACAATAAAAATCGTATTTTAGAATTTTCCTTTAAATGTGCGATGTTGTGACTCGGAGGATAGACAGTAGTACACTAAATTATTGGTATGGACAAGGCTTAGGTTAGGCTGGGCCTACGGTCTGCACGTCTCACTCTATTGTCGTTGTCGCTGTCCCTATGGTCACGTTACGTTACGTCGCAAAAACAATAATCCATTGTTTCCTATTCATGTCGCCAAGCAATAATTAAATGACAGAATAGTTCTAGATTTTTTGTGTATCTCTCATAAACGACACTTGGATGTCTTCTCGAATGTGTCTGTGTTTTTTTAATCTTTTTAGTGGTTAAGAAGCTAGTGTTCTATCTTCTTTCTACTGCCTCAAATTAAGCAATTATTTTGAGTTGGTACTCCATCATCTCAAGCCCATTCATATTTGTCTCCGCTTGCTAAAGATAGTTAGATCAAAGTAAATTTACCAATTCCTCCATGTCAATTCTGCTCACTACCTCCATTGGCAAGATTTTATGCAACTCTGTATCACTTTCAGAATTAGCTCTTTGAATTGGTCTAAACCTTGATTATCCATCTTTGAGTAAGTGAGATTACCAAAGATTGAATCTTATTACTCGAAGTAAAAGTCTATCACTCTAATCATCATTTCACGAACATCTTTTAAATATTCAAATAAAAAAATGGGTATCAATTAGCTTTTTCAAAAGGGAAAAAAAAACTGCATACCAGAGAAATAGCTATTAGAGTGATAACAAAAGACATTTAACTTGGGAATATCTTAAGCGTATAAATACATATGAAAAAGGCCTCTCCAATTTGTTGTTAATGAATTTTAGGTAGGATAGTATCTTAAAATTTGACATGAGTCAGAAATCTGTTTTTGAAAGTGAAGGTAGAGAGAATCCATGGGGGCAGCGAAACAGATGGCAGTAGTAAGGAAAGTTAGAGCAGGGGAAAAGGTTGGGACTTTGGAGTCATGTTTCATCTTACATACCCCGTCCGAATAATAATTCAGTAAATCAAAGCCCAGTGCAATCTATACCTACAGAAGGCCCAACTTAGGCGTCGGATACATCCTCCGTACCATAGCAGTTAGACGGATTTGGGCTCACATTTTTCGGTTCAAGTATTATTGAGGTTAAGCAAGATTTGCATCATATTTTATAAGTAATCATTTTTTTATAATTTAAATATTTAAGTACAAAAAAATTATTAATGTTATTTTTTAACTAAGCTTCTGTACATTATATTTTTTAAAAAATTATATTTATATATTAATATCAAATTTGTTAGTAGAAAAAAGGATATAAATTAATTTTTATATAAAATCAATTTGTTAAATAATTTATTGTTGAAAATATGATATATCGTTATATTGATATTTAAAATAATTAATTCAATGATCCCTAATATTCGACATGTATATATATTATATGATTTTTATTGCTTATATATTTATAATATACACTAATAATTAAATTAAAATGGGCAAATAGCTATATTAAGAAGAAATAAGATTAAGGTATAGGCTTAGTTAAGACAATGCAAAAAATGTACTGTTATTAGTGTAGACACTATCGACAATGTGCCTCCCCAGAAAGATCCTTATAGAATGGGAATGCATGAGCAGCTTAAAAATATTGGTGTGTGGGAAATGAGAAAATTCTTAACATGGAAGTGTCCTCTCGACTAAGACTCTTCCTTCTTAACTGGGGAGGGGGATTGTCGGAGGAATCGCTTGTCTAATTAGTCTTGGATGGCCGCTACAAAGTTGTCAAACTTGGAGTTGCCACCGATCATTTAGGTTCGGCATGATCGATGCCCATTAAACTGATATTTTGAGTTATGAAACTTGAAACATTGATTTCATAGTCAGCGTGGTCTAAAGATTTGACAGCTGGGTTCAAAAGCTAGTTATGTGCAAGGAAGTACGAACCTCCTTGTGACACCCAAAATTGGTACCTTTCTAGCCATGTTTTAACTTTGTTTTGATTTCCTCGATTTTAACTAGTCATTATTTTCATATAATCCTCTTTATGCATGAACTTACATAAAGTGATAAATCCGAGTTTTAATGAAGAATTTAAATCTCATATGGACTTTGAAGAAGTAGGGAATATAAAGACTTTGACTAAAAATGATTTGTGGATTTAATATTTAAAAACAAGATATTCCGTGTCAAGTACTGAAGAGATACAGGCACAAAACATTACTTTCATGAATTTTTTTCTTTTTGAAAATGATTTTGAAAACATGAACACAAGATGACCGACATAAAGGAAAACATATTAGGAATATGATAAAATGAGATACTTCTACATAAAATAAATCAAATAAAACAACAAAGAAGAAAAGGGAGGGACAACAAGAATGTGTCTCGTAATTGTCATTGATTATCTTGGAAATTAACCAAATTGACAATTTTAAAGACAAATTCAGATCCATTGATTAATTAAGGCATGAAAACCAAGTTTGAATCTTGACAAGTCCTTAGAACTTTGTAAGAGAGAAAATCTAAATTTTGATGATTTTTGAAAAGCACAGATGTAGTATCCCCTTGAAAAATGGGGTTATAGTATCCCCACGGATGAAAGTTTCGATATTTTTTGGAGAGATAGGCTTGGAAGGTTTATCTTGACAAGGTTCAATAATTTCTTGACAAAATGACGTTTTTGGACAAATTTTGACAAAATAGATGATGCTTTTGATAAAAGGAAAATTAATAAAAATAAGAATGATAAAACTTGAAATTTTTTCATGCCTTGATCCGAACCAAGGAGGGTTGACACATGTTCTTTTGGACTTGACGAGGTTGACCAAGACTACACAGAGGTATTTGGATGCCTCAAAGCAAAAATTCAAAGAAATCGACTATTTTTGATAATTGTTATAAATAAGGGATAGCATCACATTGTCTATCATAATATATCAAGATATGAACATCTACATATTAGAGCAAACAACACTTTAAATCATCATAGGGCTCAAGTCGATTAGATGATCGTTCGTCTAAACTTCTCATACCGAAATATGAAAATAGTTTTTCTTGAAATATATTTCTTTAAAATATCTTTATCCTAATTTTTTTCCTTCCATTTAAATATTGAAATGAGATTTGAAATTTTGGATAATGGGTTGTTTTTATTTTGAGTATGATTGAATTAGGTTTCTGTTATTTTGAAATTGATGGAGTTTTAGTTTTTTTTAGGGTTAAGGTTTCAAAACAGGAGAAAAAAAAGAAAAAAAGATAAAGAGGTATTTTCAATATAAAAATATCAGCTAGGCATAAATTTAATTGCGTTGCCTTTAAGTGTCATAAAGGCCAAAATACAGGAGGTTAAGTGTTACAAAAAAGCATAGGAGGTTAAGCGCACATGGGCCAAAGTATTAGGGTAAAAGTGGACTTTTCCTTTTTTTTTTCTGTCTCTTTTTTTTTTAAGAAATGCGATATCCTAATAATTAACTAACTAAAACTAATCTTGAGGATACTGACCCACTTAACCAATGAAATTGGTTTTGGATAATGCCAACCTTACTGGTTCTCTACTTAACCAATTAAATTGGGCTTAACTCTTTTTATAAGGCATAACCTCCCTACCAGGTGCCAACCTCGTTGATTTTCTATTTAACTAACTAAATTGGGCTTAAGTCTTTCTATCTATAGGGCATATCCTCCTTACAAGTGCCAACCTTATTACCAACTAAATTAGGCTTATCTCTTTATGTAAGCCAATTTCGTTAGGCTCACAACATAGCCAACTACATTGGGCTTTTCCCTTTTTATGGGCTAACTTTGTTAGGCTTACAACATGGCTAACTACATTGTGCTTTCCTTTTCTATGTCCAACTTCGTTGGGCTTATGCATTGTCAGCTACATTGGGCTTATTTTTCTTTTACGAGCTAACTTGACTGGGCTTACACATGGCTAGCTACATTGGGCTTATCTTTCTCTTATGGTCCAACTTGACTTGGCTTGCACATGGCTAGCTATATTAGGCTATTCTTAGGCATAACCTCCCTAAGTAGGTGCCAATATTGGTTTTCCACTTAACTAACTAAATTAGAGTTTTCAGCTACATTAGGCTTTTCTTAGGGCATAACCTCCCTAAGTAGGTGCCAATATTGGTTTCCCACTTAACTAACTAAATTAGACTTTTTCTCTCTCTTTTTCCTCTCCATGTACCCATTATATTGGATTTAACTTATTAGGGAAGAAATGATATTACTTTAAGTATCGTCCACTAGGGAACAATCTTGTTTCCATTGACACCACTAGGGATATCTTTCTTTTGAGTAATTCCTATAATGTAATATGAATGCATATGCATGATTCCTATTTTCATGCTAATATGTAATCACAAGATAGGATTCATCTCAATGTCATTAGTGATCCACTCTTCTTTAGTGAAATACCACATTCATCATGGCTTCCATTACCATCTTTATCTTTTATTCTCATCTTTCATTCCTCTAGAAACACTTGATGCCTGTTCTTTTCAACTATGTAACATCTTTCATGCTCTATCATCATTCATAAATCTTGTGGCCTTCACTACCATTTCTTCCTATTTCATTATCATACTTCTTTTCTTTCTAAATTATTCCACATGAAATCCTTTCATTTAAGTAATTTCAAAACTTAAATCACCGAAACTAGGAATATGCTAATTTTCCCATGAAATATTGGGTATCTAAAAAGCATTTCATTCAGACTCAGTAGATCCTTTCAAACCATGTTATGTCCCTTTACCTTAAGACATCATCTTATGTAAAGGTGAATAACTCCTCAAAGCTTTATAACCTAATAATAGGAGTTTAGCAACAAAATCTAGCAAGCCTGTTATCCTAGGTAATTGCCATCGCATAAAACTATTAATATTTGGCATTTGCCATCACACCATGTCTCCAAACATAATGCTTCTTCTCTATATCTACATTCTATAAGACTAAGAAACTTATCCCTACTTATTCCAATAAAAATTAGAGCTTTTCCAAAGAAAGCTTTTCCACCATGTAAAATCTTTTTTTTTTCAGACAAAAGTATTCCATTTAACTCTTAAAGGAAATCATTCTCTTCTGAACTCTTTACCCTCTTTTTGGTGGTTTTCAATTTTTTTATCAAAAAATCCATGCCCTAGCTTTTCACTTTTGGTCTTTACATTTAAGAAAACATGATTCCTAATGGTCTTTTGCCCCTTATTCAGGAGAACATTTTTCACTATTTATGACATCCTTTTCTTAAAGCAAACACTTTTTTAAATAATGCATTTGTTTATAACATTCATTTAAAGAAAATTGAGTTCCAAACTCTAAAAGCTCCTAATATTCAAGTCTTAAAAAGGCTGGTAATCCATTGTCAAGAAATTACTTGAATGTTGTCGCAACATGGCCTAGATGCAAATCTTGACCAACTCGACATAAAAGGCAAACACACCCCTCGTTCCTATGTATATTTACATATTATTGTTTTTTTATAGAGGCCATATCATCATCATCATCATTATTGTTATTATTTTTTTCCCTTTTTTTGTGTCTAGAGACTAAGTTGTCGAGATGAGTTATTTACTTGACTTAACCCTAAATAATTTTTATGAAATAACAATTTATTTTGGAGCTGCCACCAATCTATTTGGGCTAGATGAGATTGGCCACTTATCGGAGTCTATATTTCGAGGGTTACGAAACCTTTAAAAATAAACTCTGAATTTTATGATAATACTAGAGATCATATGAAAGAGTTTGGGAGTCAGCTATAATCAGAGTAAGGAATGATCTCTCTCAGAATGCTTGATAATTGGTGCCTTATTAATCATGTATTAATTTAAATATGATTTTAATCCGGTTTCAATATATGGTATTTTAATAATAATTCCTATGCATCAAAATAAAATTTATGAAACAAAATTATTATTTCATTTGAGAAAATCGGGTTTTCAATGTTTTTGAAAATCAGAATATCTTTCATATCCTATCAAAAGACTGGAGGAATGTGAAAGGTTTTATCATTCTCTTTTCACACCCTACTGAATAGTTGAGGAGTACGAAAGGTTCTAAAACTCGAAATATCTTTCCTACCCTAGTGAAGGGCTGGACGAATACAAAAGGTTTTATTTCTCGATTTTTATTTTGAAAAGAATATCTTGTTATTAAAATAATTTGCAGAACCCCTTTCATATACTAGGAGACATTCCATGAACTACTTTAACCTAGAGACACTGCCTTAATTTTCAAAAATTTTGATTTTATGAAAAATGATAAAATTTATCCTAAGCCTTCCAAAGTACACCTTCGATATAGAAGTATCCTAATGACTCTAAAAGACTCAATAACCTTACAAATGAACGAACCTATTCCTATTGTGCACCTTTAATGTATAAGTATCATATAAGACTTGGTTTTAATATAAATTATTAAAACGCCTCTAAGGTTTACCTTTGACGTTAAAGTGCCTTAGTAGCCCGAAAAGACTTGATAACTTCATAAAAAGATGAACCTATCCTTATTATACACCTTCGACATAGAGGTATCTCGATGATCATAAAGGATTCAGTTATAAGATAAATTACTAAAATGCCCTTTGGCTATACCTTTGACATAAAAGTATCCCGATGCCTTTAGGGACTGAAAAATGATGACATGACCATTATACCCTAAGTGGATAATTTGGATGACAAAATTAACCTAAAATGCAAAAATTGCTAATAGGTCCCTAAATTTCCCAAAATTGCATTTGAACCCCAGAATGACTAGAAATGCTAGAAATGTTCCAAAATGACCTAATTAACATAGATGGGTAATTAGATATGAGATATGACAATTTTGACCCTAAAATGCAAGGCTTTACTAAATAGTCCTAAAACTTTTTTAAATTTACAAAATGATCCCTACATGACATAAAACACAAAATTAAACATCAAATACACCAAATTAACATGGAAAACATTGCAAAAATCATATGAAGCAATTGGCCAGGTTCTTTTGGCCTTAAAACAATTTTTTTCACTTTTGTAAACAAGTCCGTACATGAAATAAATTACAAAAACTAACGTCAAACACATGAAAATCAATATGGAAAATTCATTGAGAATCACATAAAGCATTAGGCTGAGTACCTTTGGCCTTGAAACTATTTTTTCAATTTTTACAAACAAGCCCCTAAACTTTCAAAACTTATAAAGAACCCAAAAAATGGTAAAAATATAAGAAACATATTCAAACATGTTAAAAATGCACAAAACAAATCCCTAAAGGTATACGAAGCTCTTGCCTAAGCTTGGATTGAAATAATTTTATTGATTTTTGCAATTTAGTCCTAAACTTTTCATGATTATGAAATAGGCTAAAAAATCAAAACATTACAAAATCACCCATATTTATTTTTGGCCCAACATGGAAATACCCTTCCAAGGCCTTCAAATTTTAGTGAAAATTATTTTTAATCCTTCAAAAATTTCAAACATTACAAAATAATCCAAAATACCATGAAATCACACATCAAATTCAAATTTTTGAGAAAATTATTTTTAATCCTTCCAAGGCCTTAATCATTTTCGGCTAGCTTGTATTTCACCCAAAAATAAATTTTTCTATCACATAGTTTCATGAATATCAATATACATACATGTTATAATTTTTACCAAGCTAAAAAATCCATAAAATCATGATAAATAATAAATATATCAACATAAATCCATATGAAAATATTAAGAAAAATAATGCAAAAATTTACACATGAAAATAACAATATTTCTATTAACAAAAACAAATTATCCTCATGAAAATCAATGTAATACTAATAAAATAAATAAATATAACAACAAAATCAAGAAACTTTGTTCCTAGCCATCATACTTGGCCTTTCAACATGGATTAAAATCCATAAACACAAGCATGATCGTGGCTCATTAAAAGGAAGACTTAAGCATAAAATAAACAAAAATTAAAAATTTTACAAGAGAAATTACCTTAAAAGCTTAAAAACCTTAGAAATTATGTTTTTTTTAGTGTTTTTTTTTAATGGAATCCTAAGGCCTTCGAAATGAACCAACCTTCCCCTATTTATAGGGGAAGGATTTGACCAAGGTGATGGAAAAATCACCTTGGCCGAATGGCCTCTAGACTTTCCTATATTTTTCCTTTGTATTTTTTTTATTCATTATTTTTTTTGAAAATTTTTTATATTTTTCTTCTTTTGATAAGATTTAATTAATAAATTTTTGTCTTTATGCATATTACATCATGCATGACATCATCATCTAGAAGGTTTGCCTAAATAATCTAATTCGGATAATATTTAACTAAATGATAAAATTTAATCCCGATTAAATTAATTCTCACATAACCAAATTATTAAAGTTTGAAATTAAAAAAATATACATAAATTTATGAAAATGTAAGAATAAATAAAAATATAATGACAAATTTTCATGAAAAAAATGAATAAATTAAAGTAAAAGCACTAGATTGTAAGAAATTAAATGCTATAAATTGATAAACTTAATTACAAATTTAATCATGTAAAAAGCCTAGTTAAATATCCAGTGAAATTTTTGGATCCAAAAAGATAAATAAAATTTTTGGAAAGAAAAAATTATTGGGCTTTGTTGTAAAAATCCAAATGGGCTAATTGGGCTTTGTCAAAAAATTGATGGAATAATCATAAATGGGCTAATGGGCGTTGTACGGAATTAAATGAGCTTGGTGGAAATAAAAATAAGCTTAGAAAGCTTGTTGGGCTTGTTGAGGATAAATGGGCTTATTGGGCTCTTTAGCAAAATTTTCAAATTTTAAGCCTACTAAAGAAATTTAGCCCAAAAATAATAAAACTTTTTTAATAAAAATTCTAAGTGTTGAATTATAAAAGAAAATTTTAAGAAGTTTGATGTGTAAGAAAAAATATAATTAAAAATTTCATGCTTGTAAAATTTTATAAGAAAAATCTTAATGGAAAAACATTGATATTTGAAAAAAAATTTAAAACATATAAAATAAATTAAAATTTCTAAAATTTAATTATATGAATTTTCTGAGAATATTTGAAGAATTTTAAATATTCTAAACTTAGAAAAACACTACCAAAAAAATTTATGGGGTAGAAAACTTCGTATTTTGGAAATGAGAAACTTGTAAAAATAAATCTAAATTGAGAAAAAATAAGCTGAATTTAATACCTTGCTCAAAAAGTAATTGATAAAAATAATAAAAATAAAAACTTAAATTTTGGAATAAATTTCACAAAAAAAATTCGCAAGCAGTACATTCGCGGTATAGTGAAAAATTCAAAATTAATTATTGAAATTGACAATTTGACACCTCATGGTATAAATGTTAATAAAATTTCTTCTTGAATATTTTTTGATTTTTGAGGGTGAGTATTGGTATAAATACCACACTAGTATCAGTAAAATACACGACAGCCATCTTTCAAAATTTTACAAAAGAATCTCAAAAAATCCCTAAAAATGAGCAATTTGACTGTAACATTATATGGAGAAATAAATTTCAAAATTTCAAATGAATTGATTTGAGAACTAATTTCTTACCTTGATATTCATTTCGAAATGGCAATTTTTCTATCATGTGAACGAACAGTCATTTATGCATGATTAAAAAAGTCTTAAAAATGCTAATTTACCTAGAGAAGTCAACCTTCACTGGGATTATTGCCTAATCATCAATCTTTGATATTTTATGATTACTAGAGAAAGGGTCTAGACAAAATTCAATCTCTACAGCTGCTCCTATTTAGCCATTAATAAGAATTAGGAGTAGGTCAAAGCCCTCTTTGGCAGTTACTGAAAATCAAAAACAGGACAAAGGCCAAACAGACATGATTTTGTTTCAACCATGATAAACCTTCAATAGAAAAGTTTTTTTTTTAAATATACATATGTATATATATATATAGGCCAACTGTGTTGCCTTTCAATCAAATAAAGTGAACTTAAAAAAAAATTTGCCAATCATTCTGCTTAATTGGTTGAAATTGATTTAAAGTCTTCTTCACCTACCTTTCAAAGGATCAAATAAAGAGGCTATTTTACTTTACTAGTTCCTAACCAAGTAAATTAACTTAAAACCTTCTTCACCTACCTTTCATAGGATTGAATGAAGATGCCATCTTATCAAAAACTCTACCTACACTTTCATGGGATAGAACCAAGTAGACTTAAATCCTATTTCATCTACCTTTGACAGATCTAATAAAGAGGATATCTTACTTAAAACCTCTATCTATCCTTTATAGGATTGAATGAAGCAAAGTTAAATCTTACTTTTTTGATCTTTCACAAGATCAAATGAAGATGATATCTTACTTAAAACTCTACTTGCCCTTCACGAGATTGAATGAAATTGACTTAAATCCTACTTCCCTTACCTTTTACATGATTTAATAAAGAGGAAATCTTACTTAAAAACTCTACCTACCTTTTACAGGATCAAACAAAGTTAACTTAAATTCTATTTCACCTACTTTTCATAAGATCGAATGAAGAGGATATGTAACTTAAAATCATTTTTACCCTTTCGAGATCAAAGAAAGTTGACTTAAGTTTTACTTTAGCTATTTTTCTTAAGATCGAATGAAGGGGACATCTAACTCAAAAACTCCACCTGCCTTTTACAAGATCAAATGAAGCTGACTTAAATACAACTTCACCTACTTTTCATAAGGTGGAATGAAAAGGGCATCTAACTTAAAAAATCTGCCTACTTTTTATGAGATCAAACGAAGTAGACTTATATCCTGCTTCACCCACCTTTCACATGATTGAATGAAGAGGACATCTAACTTAAAAACTCCACTTATCCTTCACAGGATAGAATGAAGTGGACTTAAATTGTACTTTACCTACCTTTCATAGGATTGAATGAAGAGAACATCTAAGTTAAAAACTCTATCTACCTTTCACAGGTCGAACTATGTTAACTTAAATGCTACTTCAACTACCTTTTTAGAGGATCAAATGAATAGGACATCTAACTCAAAAACTTTACCTACTTTTCATGGGATCGAACGAAGTTGACTTAAATCCTAATTCACCTATCTTACATAAGATTAAATAGGGAAGCCATTTTACTAACTAACTTAAATTTTATTACTCTTATCTTTCACAAGATTGGATGAAAAAAACATAGATTTCATATATCATAAGGATTCCTATATGTTTACAAAGCCTTATCAATTTGAGCTTTATTATTGCCAATTTCTTTTCTTCTTAATAGCTTGACGTTGAAGGTTAAAGGGTGATTGATGTTTGCCCTTTAAAGTTTTTTTCTAATATTGATTTTAAAGAATTTGGGAATTATTTATGTTTTCTTAAAAGGTCATTGAATATCAAATTAGTGTTTATGAATTCAGGGATACAACTTTATGCAGTTGAATAAGGATCAATATTTCATTGGTCAATGCATATTTACAAGCTTCTTTGAAATCATGAGAAGTATTAAAATTCATCTAAATTCTAAGATTTGCAGAATTAGATCACCTTCTTATTTTAACATGGGAAAGAATCCATTTGATCAAAAACTATAAAAATTTCAAAATAATTTTAACCATGAATTTTCTAAAATCATGGATAATAGATATGTTTTCATCATCTGTTAAGGATTTTTTATGATTGATGGCCACTATTTGGGGCATCATTGAATAAGATGAAGAAATGAATTTAGATGCATAAATAGGGTGGCACTGTTAAAATTTGATTTAAATTTGATACATCAAGGTCTAAATTGATAAATCAAGTCATAACATTCTTTTAATCTTCAAATACAATAGCTCGAAAAGTGTTAAAATCATGCTAGTAAACACCAAGTCTTAAAGGGTTATTTTGGAAGACCTTTGGTAAGGATTAGTTTGTAAGGTTGGACATAAAAATTCTGAAAGGTTATTTTAAAAGGAATCATTATTTAGGTATTTGACTCTTGTTAGTATCATGAAAATTTTAAAGGTTTGAGATCATTTTGGAATTAACATAGAAGGGTCCTTTTTTTTTGGTGGCTACCTTTGTCGATTTAAGAACAATTCCAAAGCCTTTAAGTTTTTTTTTCTAAATTGCCCATTATCGGTTTTCACCCTAAAACTTCATTTTTAATTGATTGCTCCATCATATTCCTAAGGCCTTAAAAATGATTCAAAAAGATGAATCCTTTAAGAATTTCCTAGGAATAACTCAACAACTCAAATAGCTATGTTTGATCAAAATAGATTTCGTAGGAATATAATGTAGGCCATGGTTCAGAGTTTAGAAAGAAATGATAGATAGGCCCAAATCAAGTGTTTAAGGGATCATTTCCCTTTAAAAGAAATTGAATCCAGCATGTCTTTCAAGCGAACAAATCTTCGTTTCTTTATCTTTTTTTTATTTTTTATTCTTTTTACTTTTTTCTTCATTAGCATTATTCATTTTGCAATAACTTGGGATTTGAACTTTTTCATTCTTTATGTTGAAAGAAATTAAGACTTGAACTTTTTCCATTTTTCACTTTGAATATTTAAACTCAAAATTTGAACTTTTTTTTTTCACTTTGAATATTTGAACTTGAAATTTAAACTTTCTTCAGTTTTCAAAATTTTCCTTATGACATCTGGCCTATTCTTCTTGTAACTTTAGACTGAAATTTGCTCCCTCAACCTTGAAGCTTTGCTTCACTTTGCCCCTCAGTTTAGAGGGTGATCCTTGATTAGGGTTTAAAAAAGAATAATTTATCAAACTCAAAGAGGACTGCAAAGGTATAATTTTTTTATACTTATGAGAAGAAAAAAAAAGGCCATTTTTGACTTCAAATGGATCCATTTGAATTGACAAGCATTAAATTAGGAAAGAGGATGATTTTCTTTTTAAAATCATTTTGAGTACCTCAACAGCTTGATGTTGCATTCAATTTTCTTTTTGTACTTGGGCTTAATATAGGCCTCTTAAAAATTTCAACTTCATAGCTAGCAATGAAGCATGGCTATGGTTAAGCCTTTAAGAAAGATAATCAAATTAGCATGGGAAAACATAACCTCATATCTTATTTATCAAACATTGGATTGAAAATATTTTATCTAAAAGGAAAAAGTATTTTTCGCTTATGTTTGTTCTCATTTTTCCTAAATCAAGGATTTGGAAAAATGTCATGCAAATTGTGAAAAAGGTTGTCTTGGTATGAGAGATTCTTATTTTAGATTATTATTTTAACACATGTCAAATTATTGGTAACTGAATCTTTTATGTGTACAACCTATTTGTTTGACCTTTTAAGAAATCCAAAAAAGAAGAACATTTAGGTGTGAAAAGTCTTTGTGAAAGGTCCACGGTTGAATATTTAGGACAATTATATAAATGGAAATAAAAGACCTTTTTAAGAGAGTTCAACCTAACGGAGGTCATCTACCAAAGAAAACTTTTCTTAATGTTCTCATTATCTTAGATACCGAAAATCATTATTAACCAAATTCATAGTCCATGATAGAATGCACACTATTTATAAATTAAAATTTAATTCAAAATTCACTGTTGTTCAAAAAAAATATGCAAAATTTTAAAGCTAAGATAGAAGCTACCCTTGATTGGCATACTATCATAGTGTCTATGACCCTTAGACCATCGTCCTTGATAGGCATCCATCAGCTTCTGCAATTTTTCCAAGTTAATATCCTTAAGAGCTTGCACTTTGCTCTTCATTTTAAGGAATTTTCTAAAGGGATTTACCTTTTTCTCTTATTAGGGATGTGTGTTATGACCTACAAAAAAACATAAGTTTAATAACCATCATTGTAGATTTGGGATATAACATCAGAATCTTTGAAAATTATTTTGGATGCTTCACCATAAGGCTTGGATATGCCATCAAAAATTTTAAAAGCGTTTCAAAATGCTTCAGATTTCATCACTAAAGACTTGTTTTGAAACCAAAAACTTTTGAATGCTTTGAATTTCACCATCAAAGACTTTGAATACTTTGAATATCACCTTTAAAGACTTTGAAAATGTGTAAATAGTCTATAATTAATGCAATCATAATGATTTAAATAGGTATGATAATGAGATGATCGTTAAATGATGAAATAGTTCAAAAAAAATCAAATGATGAAAATGCACAGATTGTCAATGTTGAGAATAATGCAAATGCTCGTAAAATGATATAAATGCAAGTATTAATGAAAATGTATATGCATGAGAAATGATGTAAATGCCAATATCACGTAAATAGTGCAGATGATCATGAGACAATGCAAATATCAGGTATCAAATGAAGCATATCTATGGATGCAAGAAAGCTATTGATCTTTCTTCCTCAGGAAAGATCACTTCTTTTTTAATCTTTTGTTCCCATCTTACCTTAATCAGTTTTAAACTCTCAATGTCAAATTTTTATTTCATATTTTCTTTTTGGTAGGTTAGGTCTTGTTCTAATTTGTTGTCTTTCAATTTGAGAAAGCCTTGTTTCTTTTTATGACATATTTTCAAGTTTCTCAAAAAACTTTTAATAAAATTATTTTATCTAAAACCTTTGAGTTAAAAACATGTGATATTAAAGTCTCCCAAAGATTAATGATCTTTTATTGGAAAATTTCTTGATTTATAATTTGGGTTTTCTTTAAGATGGGTTAAAGAGCTTACAAAAACCTTGGTTAACCTAAAATTTCATAGTGGATAAGATACATGCCCCATTTTCCTAGGCATGAATAGATCAAGATGTATGAAGCATTAATTTCTTTAAAAATCTGACCTATTTCGTGTTCCTTTAATTTTTTTAACCATTAAGTCTTCAAGAGGTACTAAATAGCTATGAAGGATTTAGTATCAAAAGGTCAAGCTGGAAAGGAGATGAATTTAATTTTCAAAGTTGGCTTATGCAACTGAAGGTTGACAACCTAAGGTACTTAGGGATTTTTAAATGTCCATATATTTCTTTAAAATGGTTTTTTTCTTTGTAAAATTTGATAATTCCTATTGGTGATACTGATGGTTTTTTCTTATTTCGCTTTTCACCTAAGGAATCATGATTTGGAACTTTAAAGTTACTTCCATGCAGTGTTAAGTCTTTCAAATGATCATGATTTAATTCATAGGGAAATGAATGTAAAGGTACAAGCTTATTTTCAACATTGATCACTAATATTCTTAAAACTTTCTATCATCACGTTTTAAGAAGACATATGCTCTATGAAAACATTCTTATCTTATCAAAATATTTAACATGCATACTTTAGAACATGATGTCATTTTAGAGAGAAGGGTTTTTTAAAATAACCCTTGGATGAACCAGTAATAATATTAACGTAATTCCCTTAATTTATTGTATTCATATTTTCAAACTCTTTCCCTCTAACAGTCATTATTTCCACCAATTTAAAAAAGTTATGCTTGCATTCCTCTAGCTATTTCATCAATCTTTCTTATATTTCATAATGATGTGACTCCATCCTTTCTAGCCATGCTAAAAATTTATCTCTTATGGTCAATGATGGTTGATTATCCCAACACTTCTGATTTGAAAGCGTAAATTGTTTTATACAACTCTTAAATTTGCGAAAACCTTTATGTTACCATGCAAGGATGAAATTAATGTAATATCAAAGAAAAATATGTGTACAAATATATGCAAAATGCTAATTGCCAAAAGATATTGCCCAAAATAAAATTAAGGCATTATGGTGCCTTAAGGAAAAATAATTAATCTTATTATGGGTGGCATCGTGTTCATTCATCATTACCTTGTGTATAAAGAAAAAATGTTAGCACAAAAAACTAAGAATTAATGCAAGAAAAATTTTACCCCAAGCGGACCCTTTAAGGTATTATGAAATCAACAGGCATTGTGACTAGTGATGACGTACGAACATCATTACCTGACCTACATATCTAGAGCATGTAGTTAAGGTTGGACAAATGACTTACCAGGTAAAGAAAAAATTACATTACGAGCGATGATGTTTGTTCATCATCATTTGATGTCTAAATTAAAATAATGACAACAACTTATAAGGTGAAACAAACATATTACCATAAACGATGATGTTCAATTATCATTACTTGATTTACATGCTTAGAACATAAAATAAAAAGGTAAGACATGTTCCTTCATGTGAACCTAATTTTGTAACCTCTAGAATTAGGTATGGCTCTAACTAGGTGAGGCCCTTATGTTTCATTAAATGAAGTTCGAGTTGGACAGCTAACAGGTTCTCGAATTGTTCCTTAAGTTTGGAAAGAACTAAAGAGGTGCCTTAATCCTTACCCACTGCGGGTTTATATCGAAAAAGGTTTAATCCA